>UYRU01043034.1:7989-22870 GCA_900617775.1 Dibothriocephalus latus | reverse complement strand
CACACTTTGTGCATATTACAGTTAGTTTGGGAAGTTATTTTTTTAAGTCAAGGATTCCATGGACGTGCCCACCTTCCCGTAGATGGGTTTCTCAGCCTCGAGATAGTGAGGACCTTTTGTCTGAGCAAAAACTTTCCTTGATGTCCACATGCAAGGCAGCGAAAAGAGACGAGCAAAGTCGTAAGTATATTTTCTAACGCATTTTGCAACTGTCGCTAAATAAATATCTTACTTTGTCCGATGTTCACTGTCTGATATACTGCATAATACAAATTTAATTTAATTACCTAGACAGCATTTTAACCAGTGGTGCAGACGTCACAGGAAGGTACATCAGAAAATTTTAATATCCGGGAACATCCCCATAATTCTTGCTTGTTCAATAACCGCTCCCGTTTTTTGTGTGAAAGCAAAACACAAAGAACGTTAAATTGGTCTGGGAGGGCCGACCCTAAGGATCATATCAGTTTCGACGCCTTGAAGCTAGTTAAATAAAAAGAGCACGAAAGCTTACGTATTTAAGCGACACCACAACGTTGTTTGACATCTAAGGAAATGTCACCTGCTGCACAAACCTATTTCCTTCCCGTAAGCAACCCGATTATTATATTTCAGGATCTGAAAACCTTAAACTTTAAGAATTTTTCTTTGGTGAAGTAATAGAAAACACTTATTTTCTTTTTCACAAAAGGATATTGAAAAAAGCCATTAAACGATGGTGAAGAGGGTGGACGTTCGGCTCATCTAAATATACAGAGTAGAGGAATTTGGAGAAAGTATTTTAATAAAAGGTTTAGCCTTAACTGCACAAGACAAAATTCACTGACGATGTATAAAGGGACACATTAAATAATACTGGCATTACTATGCTTTCTATAACCATCTCACGTGGTAAATAAAAACAAACACCACCACCGCCCATTTGCGGAACGTGACTGACGTAAGGACTGCCAATTCATTTGTCTAATCCACCTTTTTCGAAGCTTCAGGGATAAATATATTTTGCTCAACTCCTCACGTGTGTAAGAACTCATTTTCCCTAATACTGACCTGGGTAGGTTTCTTGTGCTTTTCCTCTTCACTTTGGGTTATTTACTGCATCAATAATTAAGCGGTATGCAATATCAATTATTTGTTCACTATTAAATCATGCATGCACATTTTGGTCACTGGACAACTGACATTTCAACCAATTAAAGTTGAATATAATGGTCTTATGCATCCTTCAAAAGGTGCCTTACCTCTGTAAAGTATTGAATATCCTAGTTTGTCTTGAAAACTGCCCAACTTTGGGAACTTAGCATGGTTGTTGGCTCAACTCTTAATAAACCGTCCTGAAAGGCAACGAATTGTGCATAAAAATTCCAAATTCTGATATGCGGGTAAAGTATTTGTGATTGGGATGTAACAGTGGGTGTTCGAAATTTCTCGTTGTCTATGTGAGGTGTAAATTTTGTCTGTACCTCTGTTACAGTGTGCGTATCCTAAGATCTGGAGAAGAATAAACAACTCCGTTGGAGGCAAAGGACGTAATGACACTTGGTTTTACACTGCGAATAAGTACGAACGTCCATCGGAGCAACTGGCTGTTTTTCAGACTTTTGGGTATTCTTTTCTATGTATTTTCACAGACTGAACATTCTGCCTCTTGGCTCTCGCTAGATCCCCTCTTTTTTGCTGTGCGTAGGGTATCAATACCGACGTAGCCGGTGTATATGACTCGTACGTCATTGTCACCTACTTCTCCTTAGACGAACCAGCAGTCCAACAGTTCAAACTCTTTCTTCTGACTGTTGACCTGAGAATCGCATTTTCGCCACCATTACCATCTCAGTTACGCCGTAAGCATTCAAATTAATCAAAGCAGACCCGGGCGATTAGTAATACGTGTGACTGTATGAATTATCAACCCACAACGTTCAAGAAGTGGCAGACATATGACAGCTGTCGTTGCAGAGGTCATATAGTTACGGAGACAATGTACGAGTCAATAAGGTCCTTTTTGTCAACATACCTTGAAAAGTGTTCTTTATCAGCCGTTCAGAGGGACACAAATAAGCATAACTGTGAAGTAAAATATCCAAAATAATCAGCAAGAAATTGTCAAATACACCGATACAAAAGGATAAGGAAATAAAATATTCAAAATCCAGAGGTTTAAATGAAATCCATTTCTTTTATAGAGACAGGCGCTATTTCAAATTCTGAATTCTTGTTTCTTTACGCGCGAGGTAGCGTAATGTGAATTGGAGTACAGAGTGTTGATACGCAAATAGGCATCAAAGCTTATATCGGAAACTTCGGCGTATGGTAGGGGGAGAGGTCGCGGAGAGTAGATGAAGTGGATGACCAATCCCATTCAAGAATGTGATCAGCAACTGGATTGGCCGTATAGAAGTGTCGCTTTATTAAACTGGCAGCTAAAAAGGCGTAAGAAACGCTGGCAACTAAAGAGAGCATTTAAAGAATTGTTTAAAAAGCAAGAGGTTATTTTTCATACAAACATGGCAAAATAACTGGAGAACATTACAAAATGAGGGTTGGGTTGATTTTTCAGTCATAATTCGATATAGCATGTGACGTGGACTATTCGATAGGTTGCGTAATCACCGTTTATTATCAGATCATAGGTGGCATTGTTAAATGTTTAGAAGGGGTTGCACCACCTTTGTCTTGTCAAATAACCTTCTTTCTATAATTCTTAGCCTCACGAGAATTCCTTCGCGGGGACAAATTACCAACAGATTTACAATGGTTTGCAAGGTCGAACGAGCTGTGCGGTATCCAGAGGGGACGAATTTTAACGAAAACAGCAGGCGCAACAGCACAGAACCTTATTGCACCAGTGCAGTTGGGCACTTGCTCAACTGCAACGACAGTTCATTGAAAAACAGCTTACCAAGTACTGCAGCAAGTAATGTACAGATATTTTCTAAAGATCACAATGTATTTCAGTTCATAAAACAATGCCCTACGAATTAAGAAAAAAGTTGTTAAATTTTTTTTTATTATAAATACATATAGGAAGTCAAGTTAGGCGAACTAACGTTTTTGATTAATTCATCATCAGGCAATACAGTAATATAAGGGAGGTTGGAGTTAACCAACGGTTTAGACAAGCCAATCAAGCATCCACAGGCCACCGACGCCGTCACAAGACGTCGAAAGCTTGCTTCCTCACACCTCCGAACAAAACGCGAGACGAAGACCACGGAACGGCATGAACTTATTGTCGGACTCCTTCCCCTTCCCCAAACCCCCACACCCCTTTCTGTAGTCCCCAATTAAGACTAGAATCTGATCTCCGTGATCACTTTACACCCCTCTCCCCCCTCTACCCCCTTGCTACTACTATTGGTTTGCCCACAACTTTCGTTAACCCCAACCCCCTGATGAATTAATGTAAAACGTTCGTTCGCCTAACTTGACTTCCTGAATGCTTACATGGGTATCGTCGCTGAAATATACATACGGCAAGATAAAAAGATATGTGATTGCTAGGTCAGATTGTTGAGGCCAGATGCATTAAAATTGCCTGCAAATGCCATATTCTAATCCCCGCAAATGCAGTTTAAACATAGATTTGTAACACTTATAAAGATCAGTAAAGTAAGCCGCGTTAAATGGAAACAAACCTGTTCTGATATTGCGTAATTTAAATTAATGCTTGGTAGCTGTTGTCAGCAGTTGCGCCGTGAAGGCGTGGCGCTTGTAGCACAAATTGTAGACCAGTGGCTTCGCGTAAAAGCCTTCCCTAATATGCGGGTCCAATTCGGGCTGATCTCCGCGAGTTTTTCACAAATGGGCCGACATAAATTAAGGAAATCTGTCAAATCTCCTTAATAACAAGTCAGCCAGTAGTCATTCTGGTGGATTCTAGATGACTGCTTAGGGAATCCTGCTTGGAGAGTCAGCTTGTTGTTCCGTATCGGTGAATTACATATGGGCGGTAAAATTGGTCGATAAAATCGATGCAAGTGTGATTATATTCATTGTGCTAGGCGTGGCGTTTGTAGTTCAAGTGGCACAGTATAGACGTCGCGTAGTCTGCGGACTAAAATCCCGCCGAACGGCGCGAGTATTTTAACATCTGGGTCAACTGAACAGAAGTTTACCTTACCTGTTTTAATTTGAAGGGAACAACTCGGACGAAAATTCACATGCTGGGAAGCAATATTTTCGTGGAAATCTGAGTCTCATTTGAATCTATATCTTTCCTTTAACGAAGCCATCCACAAATGCTTTCTTAAGGCTATACCAATTTCACTTTTGTGAGCTAACGGTCTCTGCCTTTATGAATAGGGGCAATTTTGCTTTTGCTAAATGGTTATGGAACGGGCTCTGAACGCTTTCATTGCAGTTAAGTCAACGATACTCCTCTCTATGTTTATTATCTGCATTTCGATGCAGCTTGTAAGGTAATGGTCTGCATTTCACTTTATGCGTGGATTTATCTCCGCACAATCATAAGAAATGCATTGCTGCAGTAGTATTTTCAAATGAGCGTTCAGTTTTGAGAGGATAAGGAAAACTAAGTGCAGTATAGGAGTAACCACTACGGAAAATAGTAACTTTTATAGTGCTGCCATAACCATCTCCTGCGCAAATCACCTGCAGTTTATTTTATTGTCTCGGACCCATTCGAAGTCTTCCACTCTTCTGGCTCTGCTTAAGGGCGTATTTCATGCTAAAAAGAAGAAGGTACAAGTGGATGAATGGGCATCGATTGGGCAACTTTGTCATCATGTGCATGCGCAAGTAATGCACGATGCCGAAGTGAACTTGCTTGAGAAGTAGACAGTAATTATTGCATTGTTTATGACGCCCAGCGATCCTTGTGACAGCAATTAGCCTGTTTTGGTCCGCTGTATCGCTGCAAATGCGACATTGCATTTTATGTATACTTATTTGTGACAATGCGGGTTAGAATGAGGTAGATAAACATCTGCCTAATAACATTTATGATGTTATGACCATATCTTTCGATACCGAAGTGCTTCCTGAGACACGCCTTTTTTTGTCCGATCAACAACATTTTAGTGTTGTGAATGTGAACCACGATTTCCTTTTCGTTTTCCTATTCAGATATCTTGATATACCTGATCCGTCAATTATTGCCTTGTTGTTTAGGTTTCTTTATAATTAAAATCCAGAAAAGGTATGACAGCCCATACGTTGACAGATCGTGTCACGTTGGGCGTAGGATTGCTGGGGCAGTGTAGAACGCGTAGATGCGAAAGGGGTTATGAATTCATTTTGAAGAAACTGACGTATCTGTGTTCTCTTGAATGACCTACTATGCTTATTTGTATGAAAATCAGATTTTTCTAATTATCTGAACATTAGGATATGCGGTAAAATCTCTGCTTAGTATCACTGCAAAGGCGGCTTGTAAAAATGGGAAACAGAAACAAAAAATGTCCCCATTTTCCTAATTAGAGTCATTAGTGCCTTGTTCAAGAGGCAAAAAATAACTGGTAATTTGACATGTATTGAGACACTGCAACGAGGATCCTTGCATTAGAGGGCTAAAATTCTCAAAAAACGCATCGGTCGTAACGGTCGAAAAACCTAATATAATTACGCTGATTGGAGTCAAGCAATTAATGCGCACATTATTTTTATAAACAGCATAAGTAATTTGATCAAATGAGCAAATGCAACCAGCTGGGCACACGTCTATCCTTCAAGCATGCTCTCTATAAACGCCTTTATAGTTTAAGAAAACGTTGAAAATAAGTAAATAAATGTCTATGTCATAAACGGTAGACGGTTATTGGGCAAACTCTAACCGTCTTCATGACCATCAGGCCAACTAACGTCCCTGTTTTTACTGCCAGCATTCTAAAAATGCTTAGAAGGTTACCACCCGCATTCCTCTAAATGGGTTTATAAACCTCTGCACAATCCTAACGAATGGAACTCTACAAAAAAATTTTTCAAAGAAAATGTAAAGTACTAACTGAAATAAGAAGAGGATAAGTACCGACACTACTGTAAGCAATTCTGCCATACATATCTCGCGTGCAAATTAGCCGCAATATCTTTGATAACCTTTGACGCACCAAAGCCTTCAAATCTTTGGTCTCTGCTTAAAAGCGTACTCCATATTGAATGGTGAATCTGTAAGTAGTAGAATCGCTCATCGACCAAAAAACGTCGTCATCCTGCATATGCACATGCTAGGCAAAATACTATACTGAAATAACAAACTAACTAATCAATAATTCGTGCATTGTCTATGACGCTCAGCGATGTCTATGATAGCTTTTAGCCTTATTTGGTCCACGGTAGCATGACAAATCAGTTACGGTACTTTCAGTATACTTGTCTGCGACTAACAGCTTAAGATAGAGATTAACAAATGTCTGACCAATAACATTTTTGCCTTTTGATGTGACTTTTAGGGACCTGCCAGCAACATGGTAGCATTGCAAATGTGAATCATGAAATAAACGTTAACATAATAACTTAGTTGGACCTACAAATAGACATTCATTTTATATGTGGACGAGACCTGTTTCACAGGCATTAGCGTAACTAAGCTGGACTGCTCGCTATTGACTGTAACCAGTCATTTTCTGTTGGCAAGACCTGTCTGACGGCAGAAACTGATTGCACCGCAAACTAGCAACTTGCCGTACGAACTCACAATTACTTTGAATTTATCATTCAAAAAAGCCAGCAATATTAATTTCAATGCAGCACGCCCATATAGGCAACATACCGAGCAGATATCTGAAAGCAATGACTCACGCAGTACGAACTTGCGTGCAGGCATTACCACCAAAAGATATGCTTAGTCGTGTAATGCATGTAAAGTATCACATTGCCCAAACAGAACTTTAAAGTATAATGCTATCGTCTTAAGCATGTTTACGCACTGATCCCTCACTTATGCAGTTAACAGTGGATGTATTTCTGAGCTCGGAGTACATTACCATGGGGAGAGGGTTAGAAAGGGAGGCTTCGGATTGATCACTGTTAAATAATAATTGCAATGCGCAGTCAATGGCTTGGCCTGCGTGGACAATGTGGCGTCACTAGATGCACTCAACGACATTAAATTGAGCATCCTAGTTCCAAGCATTGCACTAACACGCAACTATGACATGACCAGGGTAGCGAATGCACTTAAAAAAATTAGATCTGACTTCAGGCACGGGCGATCTGATGCAAAACAACAAAATTTAATCAACAAAAGTAGGCATTGGTACATTGAATATTTATTCCGTTTTGGCGCGTTGGCAATTTTTATTCAGGCTTGCATTTAATGCTGTGCTAGGTGAATTAATAGCGACCAGACATCATGTCGGTCGGAGTACGAATATATTCACATGGTTCTGCGGAGTCATTCAGATCACTAGATGTCGCCAGTCGTTAACATGCAGCATAACTGGTGAAGAAACTACACTTTCATTCTATTATTATTTGAGCATTTAAGCATACTGCTATTGCTCCCATTTTAATGTTGTATCATTTCCTTAATATGGAGCAGGTAGAACTTCACAATCTTCACCAGAGCGTGAAGTACTTTTTTCACCAATTCCACAACCACGTTTATCTTATCGTGCGTTTCAAAACGAAATGATTGCACTTATGAAGGCGCATACTAGACAATGACACAGCAGATATAGTGAACTATTCCAAACTCATTAGGGGAACATGAGAATGTTAATTCCATAATATTTGGTATCTGGCAGACAGTTTTAAATGTCCAAGCCTACATTTGTACGTCAAAACGTATTACACTTACTTTTTTTTCTTCATTTACAGTTTCTCATTTTCCTTCATTGATGTAAAATAATTATGACAAGCACGGGATTTGTTTATGCTGTATACGTGACTTTCCTATACAGCAGATGACCTAACTAATAAACTATCGTAAACAAGGTATACACACAATGATTTTTATTAATTTAGTCTTATATTTACGATTCAATGCCTTAAGGTGAGCTACAGAAGGTTTTCGAATTAAGCAGAAGGTGATTCAATCTTAATTTCTTCCGCTGTGCCATATAGGATGATTAAAAAGCGGGAAATAATCCGATAAAATCCCTTCTAACAGCCAAAAATGTGATCTTTGGTGAACCAAAATCAAGTTAAGGCATGTCATGTTTGATTGGGTGGGTGCTAAATTAATGACATAAATGGTAGTTTTCATTACAAATATTTTAAATACGCTTATACTATAAATTCTTCTAAGAATGGCCTATTATAAGATTATGAAGCAAAAAAAAATTCGATCAGTCGCACAAGACTTTTTTTCGCCCGACGTTTCGTACACTATCGCGGATCCATCGTTAGGTTTATTCGCAGAAGTTGGTATTCAATACATAGGAATTTGCAGTATTAATAGGTAACAGTCATTACTGAAGACGTATGACCACGGTTACTTAAAATAATTGCCCTCATATGCTGGACTCGCTTGATAACCGGAATGCAGGCCGTGACTTGCTGAGGTTTCATCCTGCGTGGTGGAACTGGACTTAGTGATTTATTGGCATTTGTTTCACCTGTTTGGCACATGAACACGCGCGGCCTGTGTTTTCCACAAGTGGCCACTTGGTTAACCCAACTGTATTGTTACCACCGAATATATGTTGATTAGGACGTTGCAATGGTTTACTGACTGCAAGTTAATGAACCGTGGCTCAAGAAATTCGCGACTCGCACGGTTATCAGCTCTCGCCAGAATTTTGTCCTCATCATATTTGAATTTGTAGCCGGGTTTCGTCAAATAAGCTACACATGATAATTAAAATAATAATTGCCGCACTGCTGCTGTGTCTAAAGCAATTCGCGTCTTGAGATGTCTTCCAGATTTCCCGACGTATCTGCTTTTTCCGCAATCGCACCAATCATGTACGCGACTCCAGATGCGTGCGGCTGTGGCAGTGGATCTTTTGCTTCCATTATCCAATGCCTTATGATTGCCTGTGTCCTGTGTGAGAGTCCGATTCTACTGGGTGCCCGAAAGCGTTCAAAGGCTTCTAAGGCGTACGAAACTGCTTGCTAAAATGCTGTGTCGGTAACTATTTTCGTTACGTCCGCAAATTTCTCTTCCTGTTCACTGTTTTACTTTTAACCAAGTTGATTAAGCGTATTTACGCAACTTCGTTTTTAGCTGATTGTGTAGTTGCCGTTTATGTTCAGTGTTTTTGTCGTGTCGGCCGACTTCCTGAACGTTTTGCTGTTTGGACTATCACAATCCTAGCAGCAGTCGAAGACATCACGGTAAGTTCATCCACTTGATTACTTTCCCTTTCATCGGTAACTGTATGTCATAGGTGACGCGTCTGAGACGTTCTTCGCACGTACGTGCGTGATCAAGTTCGATGATATGGCCGAAGATTTCACATACGGTGCTCACAAGGTTGGTATGTGATGCCGGAAAACCAAAAACATTGCCCGTTTTAATACCACCTCGGTACTGAATCCCGAACTCGGTGAACCCATTAGTGTTATCTTTACGTGCTTGTAGATTGTTCCGTCAGACTTGAAGTATGTCCCGCGAGAGAGTTTCGGGAAATGCAGGATTTGGGTATATACATGTAGATTCACCGTCTCGTTGTGATTGTTTCGCTAGAGTACTCCAACGATCTGAATTGCCAAATCACGGAAGGTAGAAGTTAACATGGATTTTACATCAAATAAAATTATGGCATCACTTGGCAAGATACGTATCCCTTTAAGATTACCCAACAATTTTGCTGATATCTTGTCCCAGCGATCACATATTCTTCTTCCACAATTACCTTCTGGGACTCCCATGCTCATGTATATTGGTATTTTTTTAAAATTGCGGCGTGTAATCCCAATTTACGCCAAAAAAGCATGAAAACAAATTAATCGTGTCAGTAGAATTTATAAGAAGACCAAAACAGACTGCAATTAAATAAGGAAAATAAGATTTATAAGGACATTTTACAAAGGGGATTTTCTTCGAGTATGCAAATGTTTGTGTAACTCAATTACAGCAATTTTGGATGACTTTCGAATGCTTTACAAAAAATTTGACATTTCTTAACACGGTAACATTTTTGTTGGACTACCTCTGTGTTTTAAATTTGCTGAGAGCTCTTTATGAGTACTTTAAAGTTTTGATAGTTGCCTTTATCTCAACTTATCAATGTTGATCAATATTTGGCAAAATCGTATGTGCCAACTTACTTAGAGCATATACTTTAAGTGAATGCCACTTTCTCCGTCACAGCTGCTTCGGCTGTCAAATGGATGTCGTCAAATTAAATTTGATTGTCTGGTTTGCAGTTTTAGCTCGTGTGAAAACTGTCTGTGTTTTTTAATGTTTTGGAACAAAGTATTTCTGTATATTACAAGGTGGATGCTTCTACATTTCCCGAGATTCCCGCAAAAATAAAATTTTGACAATATACATTTCCAGTTTTTTTTAGCACGTAAAAGTTTAAATCGCAAATGAAGTCATACATTCACGCTGGAAGGAACATAACGAAATCTGAAAAATCAACTCTTTTTGGGGGAAGCAAGGTAAAGTAGCTGTCGCCAATACAGGCTAGATACTAAGCACTAGAAACATTCAACATTAACCAAGTAAAACCAAGGTACATCCTTATAACGCTACTGATGTAGTAGAAAAAAACATAAGCAAACGGTCAACTTTTGCAATAAGAACGAACAGGCCAGATATTAATTTCCAGGCTGAGTGCAGCCTATAATTTTAAAAGGCAATGGAAAACTGATAACAGGACAAATCATGATTTTTTAAACTCTTCTTTGTTCAGTCCAATCATAGATATGGACACACTGGTATCTGAAAAAATCACCGTTTACTACTTTTGCTAGAGTACATTGGACTCCAGCTTTGACTGGTAGTAACGTACAACCCAAAGCTTAACATATGCGACAAACAAATGGAACAGATGGGAAGAACAGCGGCAGTGTCGGGACAGACTATAACAGCAGTTTGTTATGAACACAAAACAAACAGCGTCTCATTGCGAACGAACAACATCGGGTCTCAGTGTATTTATACATTAAGCTGTTGAGGCAAAAGCTGAAGCAGAGGCGTTGCTGTGCTGCTAACGAAACATATTGCAGTGAAATCCAAGGGATTTTTTTGTTACGACAGTATATGTGTCCGGTGTAACTGCTATTCATCTATCTAAAATTGAATTTCTCATACCTCTGGCATACTAAGTTTGGTAGTCTGAAGCATAATTTAACCGGCAGAAAAAGTTTTGTAAGTACAGTTGTAGCCACACGTGTCCATTGTGGAATTTGGCATGCACTAAAGGATTCAGCTATCTCGGCATTAAACCACAGATGTTTTGCATGCATTCTGATCAAGCATTTTCCCTCATTTTATGCAACTACCCCATCAAGCTTTTGTTGCAAATATTGACAAATTTTGAAAATTATGCCTGGCCAATTGCAAATGCTGTACAACATATAAGAAACGGAAAATACCAAATGCTCTTTTTTACTAAGATCGATCCAATGGATTTAAAAAAATTTACTTACTTTGACTTTCTTTAGTGCCTGTGCAATTCTTGTTGTCCACTTTTAATACTTATTAGGGAAATAGAACCCAAATATTTGACTGCCGATTAATACGCTAAAAATCTAAATTTTGTGAGCATTACCAAACAAGGATTTTCATAGTGAATTATAGATGACAACTTGACGCCGTAAAATGCTTTGGATACGGTGCACTCATGAACTGGCCTCTCGTTAACGGTCGAAAAGTGCTTATTCTATGACCGACTCTTAAGCTCGGTGCAAACAGAAAGTAAGAGAATAAAGAGTAAATCCAGCAAAATGTCTAAATATTTGCCCTGATATCTAAACGATAAGTCTATCAAACTTACAGAACTTTCACCACCAATTTTCAAGCAATAAGTGAAATTTAAAAAAATCGAAAACAGAGAGGTTATCAAGTACCAAACTTTGAAATAAAATTTCACATTTGGTGAAAAACCCTTCCTTGTATTCTGCAGCAATTATTTGAAGACTCAGCTCATATATAGCACCTGGTTTAGCTTTAAGCACTAATTTAAGTAAACAATTTGAAGGCGAATCATGACCGTCAGCACAGTGCGCATAAATTCAATACTTTCTGTCTATAGACACGTATAGGACACAACAATAAGCAAAGCATATCGAGAAAAAGTGGTTGTAACTTAAAATTTTTGAAACACATTCTTTACCTTTGCGATAAAAAAGGGAAGATCAGAAATATTGCCTCTGCAGCCTGATTGAGGAACACACAAGCCTTGCTTTCATCATATTCTTATTTTCACTTGATATCCGCGGAACAGTATCAAGACAGCATACCCTCATAATGTTTATAGAATAGAGGCTTTCGCTCATGGCACTGTGGAGGTCAATTTTGGGTCCAATAGGCTACTGCGTAGCGACTTGTAGTATGGAGCGGGTGACATAAAGCAGAAAAATGGAAGATACGACTTTGGAAATTTCTGGCTTACAACTCGATGTGAATATTCCAGTCCTGCATACTTATAGAAATATGGGGAAGAAATGGTCGAGGAATGGCACAATTTCTCTATTATTCTGAGCATTCAAACTCGCGCCTAAGTCGATCATCATAGATACTAGCAGAACATATACTACACGTATACGGTGCATAAACCCATCACTACACGAAATACGCAAATCTGGAAGTGGGGGCTTTAAATCCACACTTCGACTTATATGCACCCCATCTGAGTTTGACGCCTCAAAGAATCACCTACACGTCTCGTTTTCGGAATGAGCGATTATGGAAAGGCTTAACGGCTCAACACATTGTCCTTTAGTAGGTACGGCCAACCAGATATTATAATGTGTAAACCTGTCGCACAATCAGTGTTAGTGCATGCGCGAAAGAAGCGTAGGTTCAGCCTGGCACTTATAGTGGTCAAGCATTTTTAGGCGCATAATTCTGTATACGACACTGGCTTTTTCTACCGAGTTTATTGCTCGGTTTGGGCTTATACATGATACCAGCCGGCCATACTTAATCCCTGTATGCAACCCCTAATGCTCAAACCCATGCTTTGTAAAGTAGAAGCCCAACACAGACAAAATTGCACCGTGCGTTTGTTTTACTATCGCTTGGAATTGGTTAATTAACCCACAGTTTACGGGTGCATACTGATCTCTTTATGGACCGCCCCGTTTCCAAGGGTCTTATCTAGAATACTGTATGCTGATACATAATGGCTAGTATTATATGGAGAATGAAATTTTCAGAGTGCAACGACAAAATACCTGTAGTAAACTGATAAGGCGGTTGAAAGACGAATCAAACCACCTTATGCTGCCATCCCGGACTTGAATATGACCGGCTAATGACGACGAATCGGTCGAAACCACTCAGTTCATTTGTTCTTCTCAGTATTGATAGTCACTTTAAACATACATGAAGATTCAACTTGCATCGTGGCTATCGTGGCCAAGCAGAACCTTTATTTTTACTACCGTAGAGGCAGAAATCGTATCGTTGCAGTTCTAAATGTGGAACCATGTACGTGAGCTGAGCTGCCCAGCCGCTACATTTATGACTAAACAATATCTCGCTAGGGATGATGCCCATTTGGAGTTCTCACTAAACAGAGTCAGGTAGTTCTCAAGAGGTAAAACAATAATGCTGAAAATGGACGCAGATTGTGCAAAAATTGTCAGTTTGCTCTCCTTACACATCCGAGACGATGTGTTCTCTGCTTGCCCTATTTCGTCCAAATGTTTAGCAGCAGAATCCCGTTCACATAATCCAAGTTACTTCTGAACGTTGATGACTTACATAATCCCTTTACTTCCAACCTGTCCACAGCGCTTGCCTTTTTGTGTTTTTTACAGTACTGCAGCTTCACTGGCAAAGTTTCAGTACATTCCTCAAAAAGCACTTTTAAGCGCTTTCCGAAAACTACTAGGGAAGCATTTAGACCAAGTCCAGCAGCTACTATGGGCTGCACGCCTTATAGCTCTTGGTAATATGCACATCAAGAATTCGTCAGCTTAATAACAGCATGGGTACTCTCCAAAAGTCCTGATACGCTAACCCCGTCATATCTTTTGCCACTGCATGTCTCATCCTATCGCCCAGATGTCCCTGAGTACTACCTGCAATAAAATAAAATATTTTAATATGTCCCATTTTTTTCGGACAGCAGTTATTTAAGTACTGCACCTCATATACCTATTTTCCCAGCATTTGGCAGAAGAAAACGGCGGTTACCAGGGTATTGTGGCTAAAGAACAAGATACGGCAGTGGAATGTGCTTTAATAAACGTCATAGGCATCGTCATTTCGTTGTATTTAGAAAGGTTGTTGAGTTGCACTTGTGGGCTTTAACTTATATGTATTATCGTTTAATTTATTACGTAAAAACCAGAGTTTAAAAAGTATGTTTTTTAAAACTCCTGAAAAATGGAAATTGTTATTAGACGGCCGTTTAATTCAACTTATACCAGATGCAACTGATCGTTCTGGCGTCAGATAATTAAAGTTCGCGGCGCAAAGCGCCATGCATACGCTTCATTGACATGCGGAACAACTTATACCGAGCGGCTGCGGAAACTATACTTTTCCCCTTAATACTAACTTCAATTTCTCCACCCCCCAAAAGCCCTAGAACAACCATTTCCGTAAGGCACAATTCTGGGATTAGGCATATATGGGGCGCACTACTTAAAATAATTTTTTCCATTTTCATTAAAAATTAATGCCCAAAGTGGAGGCAATTCCAGTGCTGCAAATTGTTAACGGTTTGATTTGAAACATTATACGTCATATGTGTTTTAGTTAGTCGTTAAATAATTGGCAAAACACCGTCTGCACGTTTAGCGAGTACCGCTGCCTTAAGTGTGTTTACATAGGTGGTTGAGATATCCTCAGCAC
>UYRU01043033.1:7686-19124 GCA_900617775.1 Dibothriocephalus latus | reverse complement strand
CAAGACTGGTTTGCGTAACTTGATGGCAGACGCGAACCAAATGTCTTCCAGTAGTTCAATAAGTCCTTGTAAATTAAATGAATGACTTCTTGGGGCCAAAATATGTGTGAGAGTCGCATTACGTGCGCTCCTATCTTCGCCTTTTCTCAGCCACCTCTCTGGTGAAACCTATTTCTGGCTTCCATGGGACAACAAAAACGGCTAGTTTTCGGCAAACCTGGATCAGTGTTGATTATTCAAATAATCAGTATATGCTCTTTCCAGAAATACTTTGATAACTAAAATTCTTAAAATGCGTTGTCAAAATGAGTTGGCATACACTGAAATAGCAAAAACCTGTCAGAAAGACAAAATGAACCGAACAATAAAAAAGTAACTAAGCAAAGCATCACTCAAGGAATTGTACCAATAGTGATATCGCGGGTAGGATGAAGGACGGCCTGTTGGACGTTGAGAAACTGGGAGACACTCTGATTTGCTCATCTCTCTGTTGTGAAAGAATTTGCTGTTTCCAACAGGACGTAACAAAATGTAAGTACCCGAAGGCCAACGTGGGAGTTTTAAAAGATATATTGAATTCAAATATGTAGACTGTAAGACGATTCACGTAGGAAACGTTTTCTGGGACGTAAGTACGTGGGAGCTTTTGTCAGGCATTTGCGAGATGGCGAATGGGAGCGTAACGAAATGCTCCTAACGTCAGCACTCGCGGCACGTAACAGAAAAACACAACAAAAAGGACTTCAAACAGTCACAACAGATCTCCCAGCCACGGGCACGCCCTCTTTATAAAACCTCAATAGTCGAACGCACAACACATTACCACGCAGCGTTCTGACGTTTGGACGTACCGTACCGAAAAAAGTACCTAGTAAAAAATAAATTTTGGCTAAAAATAGCTCCACAGACTTCATGAAATCCAAATTACGAATTGTAGTGGTCTAGCTGCAAGGCATAAATAATCCCAGCAAGCTTTGGAAGTTTAACTTTGTAATCCATTTAAAATTACAAATTCAACTGAAGAAAACAGAAGATTAATGCCTAAGCCGCAAATTACTGGAACTTCTAAACCCAAGACTAACCACAGTTAATCGTGTGCAGTGAACCACTTATGGTCGGTTGTTAGAAAAGAGCATACTAATCATCTGAGGAAACGGAAGTAAATCGTTTGTCTGAAGTTTTTGATGGAATCTGAACAACAAATGGTGGTAAAAAGACAAGTTCGCGTCTGTATTGGCTGCTCGTGATATAATAATCCCGCACCTCACGAATTTTCACTTTTTCGTCATCAAAAATAACTACTACCCTCTTTAATATCGACGCAAACTGTCTGAACCTGAAGTAGTAGTTTGCATTTAACCGAATAAAAAGAGGCAACGTTCTTTTATTCTAAACACCAAAAAATCCAAACTAGAACAGAATATCCAAGTTCGTGGTAATTTTGTAAGAAAACAGCAGGCACGATCACTGGATCGACTCGTTCGTCTGCACTGCTACAGACTGTTAATGTGATGTCTTTTGAAGCCCATTTTCCACATTTTTTCTGATACTTAGGTCTCCCGGCTTTCTAGTTCTGTAGATATGATAAATGGTTTCCTGGCTCTTGCCAACTACGCAATTATTATATATGGCTGGGGTAATTAAATTCCGATCACTGTTAACCTCTGAAAATAAAGGGTACGTTTCACATTCATTCTCCTAAGTATCCTCGAAAGAAGATTGGACCATATGTAAATTGATGCGATGCTATTCTCCTGGTGTTAATTAAGTCGAAGGTTTGTTTTTAATCATTAAGGTCGACAAAGCGATTAACGCATTTGACTGGTGCAATATTTGCATAGGAAAATCGAAGGCATAAGGATGACCAATGATTGTCATAAAATAGCTGCCAGGACTTCTGAAAGGGCCTTAAGCAACATCAGTGTTGACTTACGCAATGTGTGGTTTGCGTGTTGCGAATTTTATTTTTGTGGAAGCCTTCCATTTAATCCGAACATTCTTTGGCCTTAAAAGATACGAATATTATTGCATAAGGCCGTGTCGTTTACAAGCAACCGGATTTATTTACCAGTTTCTCGTTCAGAACTTATTAAGGTATCTTATGTTGCATTCTATATTATAATATAATAAAATGTAATTTGTTTATCTTCTTTTAACTTAAAGGTGACATTGGGTTGGAATTATGGCCAGAATTTTGTGGACCTGTCAGACTACTGGAAAAGTGGAACTTGGGACTTGGTGGACGTTCCCGGTCGAATCGTTAACACATCCACGAGCGGCCATAACGCCACCTACATTATCTACACAATCAAACTGCGTCGGAAAACACTCTTCTACACAGTCAACCTTATTTTGCCCTGCATTATGATCTCCCTCCTGAGCATTTGTGTCTTTTACCTGCCCTCCGATGCTGGCGAAAAGGTTACCCTATCAATCAGCATTGTGGTTGCCTTGATTGTCTTCCTCATCCTGGTCAGCAAAATCCTTCCGCCAACCTCTACCTCCATACCGCTTATTTCGCGCTATCTCCTGTTCACTTTCCTGTTTGACGTCTTCGCCGTTTTCATTTCCGTGGTCATCGTCAACTGGAATTATCGAACTCCTCGAACACATACTATGCCAGCATGGGCCCGTATTGTCTTCTTACGCATTCTGCCAAAACTGTTGCTCATGAAACCACTGCAGCCGCTGCATGCGACCTTTAAGGACTTCAACCATCAGAATAGCATTCACAAAAACCCATCGTTTGGCCGAGGTTGCAAGGGCAGTGCTTCGCAGCAGTATCCTTGCCTGGACACAGCAGTCAATCTTAAAGCTCCGCTCAGGTCTGGATCTAGCTCCGTTGCAGAAACTACCAGCATTCGGGACAATGAGGATGCATTTGAACAGTCCTTTCGGGAGCCTGGTATGGTCCCGTTTTTCTTCTCCAGTTCCGAAAGCGATACAATGATCAGTAATCCCGGTGCAAGTGATATTGTCATTAGTAGTGAAAATAGCAGCTACACCAGCAGCAGTGACAGTGGGGGCTTTGAAGTAACCTCTAAGAGCCCATCCAAGCCGCCCTTACCAAACCTGCCTCATATTCGCTCAAGGCTGATATTGAAGCCCTCCCGTTCAGGAGATAGCAGTTTTTGCATTATGGACAAATCTGCAAAGTCGTCGGCACACACCATCGAATTCGACTTGCTGCCCTCACCTTCCTCGAACTCGCAGGTGTCACATTCCTATGAGAACATAAAGTTATCCTGCATGACGGCATCTGAGTATGACTCGACTGAAACGGAGGGGGAGCCGGGGAACGGGAACGAGGATGAGTATGCATGTGCTGTGAGTATGGACCTTAAAAGTGACGAATGCTGTAGCAACAGTAATGCACTGTCAGCGGCCTCAGATTCCGGCAGCAGTAGTGCATCTAGTGGTGGCGACCTCTTAGATACATATGCCAGGACTCGGAAGGAGCCCAGGATATTCGGATATGACAACAAGTATGCGAGAAGTCACATAGGGGTTAAAACAAAAACTACCCCTGTAATGTCACTTCCGAGTTCAAGCAGTACCGCGGTAACCGAGGCTAAAAACAAACCTCGAAACACTATAGTTTTATCCCATTTTCAAACAAACGCCTGTGGAACTAAAAGAGAGCATATTGAAATTGTTCCATTGGATGAGTCACCGCGAAGGATTGGACAAAGGCGACCAAAAGAGAGTCAAACTTCGTGCTCCAAAAGCAGTCGCGAGCTGTCAAAATCTTCGAAACTGCCGGTAAACGGATCTAATCCAAGCAGTTATCCCTGGAATGGACAGCCGCGGCCTAGGGAAGAGGACTCATCCTTCTCGCATTCTGTAAGGAAACTGCGGTCGACTACCGTTAAGCATTCCGACGCACGAGTAAATCCTAATTTTACTGAAGCTACCAACACTTCGCGGGAGGGCAGCTTACGGGGTATGCATTCTCGAGCCGTATATACTGACGACACACCGACGAAAATAGAGATGAGTAATCTGCAAATAGGACTGTCTGCCATCAACTATATATCAAAAACACTGGATGCGGACTCTGAATATCGCACAGTACGTTTTAAAAAAATATTTTTATCTTGTAGGCAAACAACAGGCGTGTTGTATTTTTACAAAAGTGATCATTAATGAATAGGTATTCTACTCTCTGCTATAGTAGAATGGAAGACCTATGTAGCAATCTAGCATCTGTGAAGGTTTAAAGGGGAGGTTTATTAGCTGAAGAAGATTATGAAGCTTGCATACTGTCTTTCAATTTCACGACCTCTGTCAATGTAAAAGGGCTTCAGGAAAAGAATTTACTTTTATAAATAGATGATATAAAATGGGCAAAATCAAATTCAATTCAGGTTTGATCAAATTTAGTCCTAGTTTTATCCAGTGCAGATGGCAGGAAGAACCGCAGATCCGAGTAATTCTAATTTGAGAGCAAACTACGGTAACAACGAAATTCATATAAGCTTCGTTTTTACTTACACTTAGTTACTTGTCAACTACTTGGCTACGCTGCACGGTGTAATAGGAGTCAATTTTATGTTACATCGAGTTTACTAACAAGCGTACAAACGTGTGAACTTCCGGCCTGTGACGAACTGACATCCAGAAGCCGCAAACTGACAGTACGGTCTGCCTTAGCTTTGCCTAACTAAGTGCTGTTCGAGCGGTGGACCGTAACACTAAGGAAGAACGAAAGGGTGTATTGTGTCACGCTTTCGCTCCAACTCAGCGAACTATCCCGTTCAAGATACTTCTCATATTTCTAAAGACAAATTAATTGGCATAAGCTTGCTTTCCCTTCAGGCCGGTACGTTTATATCGTAATTAACTAAAAAAACTATGCGGATTGGTAGACAAATAGTGCAGTTGGCCGGATCGACGGGTGGGGGGGGAGTTGGGGTAAACAATCGATCAGCGTCCGGGGGACTGGCAGCTGAGAAAGGTGATAAGTTGCGGGCAGTTGCATTAGCGACTTTCAGTCACGGTAACTGCGGCGCCGTTACGACGTTCTTTTGAGCGCATAGGACCGGTTTGCATAGCCTGCTGGCACCCGCTTTTGCCGTAGCCAACACACTCTGTCCAGGAAATTTTTAATAGCTTGAGGGCACCTTGTAGATCACTCGGGAATCCGCTCTCGCGATGACCTGAGTCTACCAAATGCGCCAGAATGAAATCGTTAATGGTCTTTATTTGGCCCTTCCCTAACCATGTTGGAAAATGTTCTGGCACTCTTTTAGACAAACGCCGGCTCCCGCGATCAAAATATTCTGCCACACAGGCGCAGGTCAATGAATAGATGCAGATGGAATTGATCTGGGCTGGCAGTTTGTGCTTGATCCCTCCGTACAGGATGGGATTAGTCGAAAAAAGTACATGGGCGTCGGCTGCTGGAAAGGTGTTCGATGCAGCTTGACTTAAGCGCTTTCCTGGAAGATTTCTTGGCGCGTCCCCTTGACATGGGACCCCGCTGAGAATTCCTTTCTCCTCTGCTGTTACCACCGAGGATTTGGTGGTCTTCAAACCATGTCCTTAGCAATAAATCGACTAGGATGGCACTTTGTCAATCAACGCTTTGTACACTTCTAAGCTCTTCTTCGTCCTTTGCGTCGAATACCATACTCAAATCCGATAGTACTTAACTTCCAAATGGGTATATGACCGAGACTACGTCTTCTTAAGATCGACTCTTCGGTGAATACTCCCATCAGACCTTTTCACTCAAAAGTACGTAATATTTTACGCTGATCAAATTGTTGACCACTACTTTGCCCCCCCCCCTCACCTGACAATTGTCCTATTTTTCTGCTAACCTAGATAGTTTATTTAGTTAATTACGATATAAATGTACAAGCCTGAGAAGAATTTAGCGAAAACTAACATATCTCCACCTGTTTATCGTTTGAGGTTTTCAGTGGAGATTTTCGCGCTTCTTTCTATTCCAAAACATTTGCATAGCAATAAGTCACGTTCCATTCAAAAGAAGGAACGGTGTTCAAACGATAAATTGGTGAGCATACATTTGCGTTCGATAAATCCTCTTCAAGCTTTTACATTTATATCGTTATATAAGTACTTAAAATATATGGGTAGGTAGAATAAATCTTGCGGTTGTCAGGGCCGGGGGACAAATTGGTGTCAGTGTCAGGGGAATACTGGCCGCCGGTAAAGACAATTAGGAGCCGGTGGTTAACTTGGCCAGTTTCGGCCACCTGAAAATGTTTTCTTTAGGTCTCACTTTAAAAGCGATGATTTTGGCCATCCAGAAAGTAGTAGAATACCTTGCTTAACAGGCGGAACTTTTGTTCGGCGGTGCAACGTTTCCTATCGGATCTTTGTGCTGTAGGTTTATGGGCAACTTCTTCGGGGAGTGTCTCCTTGGTTTCACATATGGATTTTATTATTCTTTTATTATTCGAGGTCTGTAGACTGAGCTCTAAGGCAAAACTGAGCAACCATGCCCCGTACCCGAATCAGTGAACCCACTCTCTCACGATTGTACTCTCAGACAAACACTAGGGAGGCTGAAGTAATCATTACCGTCTACGTGACTGACGTGAGAATGCCCTTCATCGCACTTCCAGAAGCATTATGGACTATGCTTAAAACGCTTCTATAGTAAATGATGTGAAAGACACAACATCGGACGAAATGGAAATTAATAGCTAGTTGATGTTGAAGTAAGCCGCTTAGGTTGTCAGCAAATCGGACAAATGAAACTACTTCGAAACACTATTTTGAGTTCTGGGAGCCTTACTGATTTCAGTAGGTTTAACTTCTGAACTAACGTATATGGCTCTCTTATCATTTTTTGAACAACTCGTTTGCTGTAGGTAACCCAATACCGAAGCATATGGTAAATCACAAAATGACAGAACCAATTTATACGATAGGACTTCCACCTGTTCCAAATATATAGGACCTAGGCGGGGGGGAGGGGTCGTTTCATTCCCTCCACTCCAGTGATAATGTCTTTTTCAATCATGCTCGACTGTTCTCCTTGACTCTTGTTTTTAGACAGTGCAAGAGTGGAAGTACATTGCCTCCGTGATGGATCGCCTGATGCTGGTAACCTTCACCGTGATCACTCTGGTAGTGAGTGTCATTCTCCTAACCAGCGCGCCTTCTCTGCTCTCAAGCGTCGATCAGGACGCCATCATAAGAAAGTACTCAGTCATCAAAAATGCCTGAGCCTGAACCGCCAGTAGACAAAAATTCTTCAGAACACAGCTCAGATCCGAGCAATGACTATGCACTACTCCAATCGGCTTCGAGACCTCTGAACACACTCACCCACCCTCCCCCCCCTTATGGGGCATTACCGGACATACATGTTCATAGCTCCGCTCCCAATCTTTTCTCCTGACGTCTGCCAGTTTTCTGGCCTGTTTTATAGGTCTCTCTGCTTTCTTCAACAACACCACTTTAAGAGTTCTTCCAGGGAATTACTATGTCTCCTGACTGCCCAACGTCTTCCTCTTATTGTATTGGAGTCGCTGCGAAATATCAAAACTGTTTTTTGTCTTTTCATGTTTCAATAGTTTTACGGTTGCCATTCTAAGACACTGTTCGTGGGCTACATTGGTTGAGCGGCAGATTTAAAAAAAACGGTCGAACAGTGGCTTATGTAAACGTAGGTTAGTTTCTTAGGAAGGGAAATTTAGCTGAGGGGATCTTTTTCTGACCACACCGAATGGCATACGCCAATCCAGGTGGTTAGAAACGTGTTTTCTGCAAGTTAGTAATCACAACGTTTACGCACCTGGTGAACCCAAATCAATAGCCACACATCATCATTTTTAACTGGGAACAGAAGATAAATTGGTGAACATACGTTTGTTTTTGATAAATTCTCGTCATACCCTTACATTTATATGCTAATTAACTAAATAAACTATGTGGGTTGATAGAAAAAATAGTGCGCTTCTCAGGGGAGCTGGGGGCGCGGAATCGGGGTCAAAAGTCTGATGAGTGTTAGTGGGAGACTGGTAGCCGAGAGAGGTGATAAGCTACGGGCTGTTGAATTAAAAACTTTCGGCGCTGCGATAAGTTCTTTTGGGCGCACAGGACCGGCCGGCGTAGTCTGACTAGAACACTTCTATGTGCATCTATTTATTTACCTGCTTCTCTGGGGCATGATATATTGGTCGCACGAGCCGGCGTTTGTCCAAAAGAGTACAAGAACACATTCCAGTATGGTTAGGGAATAGCCAAGTGAAGGGTATAAACAGTTCCATTATAGCGCACCTGGTAGGCTCAGACTGTCCCGTGGGTGCTAGAGAGGCCTTCCGAGTGATCCACAAGGTACCCTCAATTCATTCAAAATTCCTTATGTTTCTGAAATTTTCAGTGGGAGTTGTCGCATATCTAGAACTAGGAACAATATTTAATATGGACGCACGCAAATCCCCCGACATTTTCAAATCTGCAGTCCTCAAATGCGTATTAGGTTTTATGAACAGTCAACCACCTTCTAGGTTGCATTTTCTCAAATATGAGAGATAGTTTATGAACTTGACCGATTGCAGCCCCGAAAGTGACGCCATGTGCGTGGTCTCTGTCAGGCACTCGAGAATATTTTTTTATTTTGGAAGTCAGTGGATTGTTTCGCATCCAATACTGCATGAAGGACTGTCGAATCCGCAACTAAAGGTGGGTGTAAGGTGACGAGGCTCATATGAGCTCCGGTTTGAGGAAGTACTTATGACCCATTGGATGGACCCCGTGCATGAGTGCGTGTGTTTGTGCTCCAGGTTACAGATTAGTATTAGGGTAGACACTGTCAAACTGAAGAAGAAGTAAAGGCGAGAAAGGTCTGCGAAAATACGCGCATCCCCCTCAATACCACCTTGTCAGGATTTAGCGTTCTCAAACATACTTGAGGTTTATGTTATGGTAGTATTCCGGCAAAGGTAGGCAACCCTAGGATAGCTATTTTTGGCCTTTTGGTCGTCGTCAGCTAGGGGTATCCAACTCTGATGTAGCCGCTGAAATTGCTGCCACACTCGAGTTTCGAACTCGCGTCTCGCCGGTCAGATGCAAACGTCCTAACCATTGGGCCACGAGTCCGCTGTCTCTCCGGTTGTTGATCGGGAGTAAAAAGTAGTTGATTGTACATCGATCTGTCTTTCAGGATTCACCCGCCCTGTTTGATGCTTTGCGAGTTCAGATCAACCAATTGTGCTTTCGCAAGGCTACTTATTGTAATTTTACTAATTAAGTTTCATACTAGGGGTTTTCTGCCGTCTTTTCTCAATGACATGCAAACGTATTGGAGGATGACTATAAAGTCTGGATAAGCGAATATAATAACGCTCTCTTTTTTACAACTCGATGGCCGACTTAATAAAGGAGGCTTATCCATCATTTAGCAGTGTCGATGTGATACTCACGCATTTTGTCAATAGCGTTCCCAATCTGTGGAATGATATTTTCATTTCTGAACTTTGTGACTATCGTGGGAAAGGGGAAGCCGATTAAATAGCACAGAAGTTTTCGGTTATTTACTATGTGTTTCCCTTATTCGAAATGTCAGCGAGCGTACTACAAGCTCAAATGCCCAAAGTTTATGCTTACTCTAGAGTTGGATTCTTTTATTCATCCTCACAGTGTCTGGATATCACAACTATGTACAAGCTAAAGCATAAAGTATGAATAATTAATATCTAAGTCACCATTGTTAATAACCAGACCAGTAACCAAGGTTACATTCTGAAAAGACCTGCAGCAGCGCTTACTACATGAAATAGAATATAAAATGTATAGCACACTGTTAGAATTTGATAGAAGGCAGGTACATAACGAAAACCACTCTAGCAAAACGGAAAAAGCTACTTTGCACCGCCCAGCAACTTTGATGAATTTGCTTCAGTAAGCTCTTTTGGGCTTAGAAAAAAAAACCTTTTCCGTTGTCCACACCCCGGTTCGCCTGACGCGCGGTCGTTCAATCAGTCGATTTAATCACTGAGGTGGCAGGAGATAAGATGTTTGCTTAAGCCGCTGATAATCTGTTCGAGAGCGAACGCCGACGAGGAGGAAGAGCGGGTAGGGAGAAAAAGTTAATGCAATCTACTGTCGGACCCAAAAGCTTTGCATTAATTTCTTCCTCTAGACCGCTATAAAGTCCACTTTTATCCTCAGCATTGTCAGTGGCTGTTTTCCTCAGTTGAAAGCTTCCGTTTCTTTGTCCACAATTTTCACATACACTGATTCATATTAATTAAGTTAGGAGGAATTTGATGCATTCATTAGTTTGAGAGATCCCTTGCTGGTTGAACCCGCAGCTGCGTGGATTCGCTGCCCACTATCTTAGGAAACTGCTGAATGTCACACTGTTTTAACAGTGTAACCTATGGGTACTTTTGCTGACATGGCATGCGAAGCAGAATATGGAAATGTTAATCGTATGACTTTCACTCTTGCTGCGTACCGGAAGATAATTTATTTTAGTAGGGAATTTGGGCTGTCTTGAATAATTCATTTGACCCACTTATGAAGAAACTAGCGTCCTCTATAGGACTTGAACCCATGCCAGAAAGGGAAGGCTTCAGTACAGCCAACGGTCTAGTCAACCGAGTTACGAGGTCCACTTTGGGAGCCGTGAGTTAAATCACACCTGGATCAAGTTATCCGCCTAGCCTACTGCAATGTGCAGGATCCACCAATTCTGATAGACTAAGCTGTCTGCTCAAGCTGTATTTCCTAGGAAATCAATCTAGAATCCACCAGATAACTACCAGACACAGTTAATTTGTAGTTTCGGAACTGTGCATGGAGGAGTATTTGGTAAGTTGGATTCTGAACTCCATTAGGGCTGCACGAAGAGCCTGGACAACACGCGTCAGTTTGCGTTCGTAACACGATTCAGACTGGAAAAAAAAGTGGAGCAATAAATAATTCACAGCCTGCAAGCAACTTCTGGAAACAGGAGAAGGTTCAGTCTGACTGTCACGCAACAGTCTGCTGCATTTAGGGAATACGGCTTACTTTCGCACTGTTTTGGACGCGTCTAAAATCCCAGTCCTTTCTTTACAATTAGGTCCTCGGATATTAATACATATAAAAGAACGAAATTCTGCAATCCTCGAGTAAAAGGAATGCCAAAAGCAGCTTATGTAAGCCCACTAAGTCCCACCCCTAGTCCCAGCATTTTGTCCTGCAAAAACGGTGGTTATAGACTTTTGGGGGATGGGGATATAGGATAGGCAAAGAAGGAAATTTTTAGAAAAAAATGTAGTCGAAGATGCTTCCCGCGGCCGCTGGGAGTAAGTTGTTCCGCATGTTAATGGAAGGTGTGCTCAGCACTTCGCGCCAACGGTAAGTTGGATTTCAGGTTAATTGATGTAGACGACCTCCTAACCATCATTTCAATTTTTCGGGAAATTCAAGAAACCTGCAATTGGATAATCGGGTTTTACCCCAATAAA
>UYRU01043031.1:0-13780 GCA_900617775.1 Dibothriocephalus latus | reverse complement strand
TGCTTGAAGTATATTAGGGGACAAAAAAATACTGCACCGCTGCCACAAAATAATGTGTTATGTAAAGTTTGACCTTTTAAACAGTAGGGAAACCATGAAACCACCACGTGACAAAAATTAAAGTAAAATTCGTGTACAAAAAACTTATACTCAACAACACTCCTACCTTCAGTTTTTGTTGCAGTAAAACATTAGCAAATCCAAGTGCTTTCGTCTGCAGTATATTGACGATAACGCTAAACGTTATAAATCACCCCTAATAAAATTTGTTTGGATTGCACGAAATTCAGGTCGATCACCCAAAGATTTTTCCGTTGTTTTTGAACTGCATCTGTGTGTATGGGTGGACAGTTCCCAGGAGCAGAAGAGACACAGTTCAAGGGGAACTGCGGGTACGAAAAACAAGGTTCGTCTATGGCAAAAGAATTTTTCGGGTTAAACATGGTACTGTTCCTAAGAAAGCCTAACTATGAGCACCAGATTATACTCCGCTTTATCTTTATCATGGTTTCACTACCGCCTACTTGGGTCCCGATTGCGCCCGGTACCCAACTGCACACAAGCATTGTAGTAAACCCATAGCTGCAATGGCATATCTGTTATTGAAGGACAATATATTGTTATCGCTTTACAGGTGAGGTCATTTATTGGAGTGGGGACATGCCACCTGAAATTTATAAAACGTATGTTATATTTGCATGCATCGGGATTAATGAGTGCGAAATACAGTTCTGCGAGTGCTGCAAGCAAAATTCGTAAATTTGTAAATGCTCGATTATTTCACCCATAACAGCAGGAACGCATTTATGAAAACTTATATATAACCATGAGCAACATTAGGCATACTTAGTGCCTAAAAGAACTATAAGAAGTAGTAAGCGTTTGTTAAGAGAATTAAAATTTCCTCGATAATTCCCAGCTTTCGGAGATGTCAAAAATAGCTGTTAATTAGAACAATTAATTTAAACAGTTTGTTAAGTTTTAAACTTAATAAAACCACTTTCTTGATACAAAAATAACTTGCCTTTAAGCAAAATATTTTGTATATTTGAGAATGAATACATTTGTAGTTACTGAGTATCGTTGAAAGAATGGTCTCTGCATTTCGTAATTTTTTGCTATATGCATGGATCACTGTACCAGTTGTCCGTTTTTTTCGACCTTTATATCAAAACCTTTAAGATAATATATAACAAAACAGCATTAACCGAAAAAATGAGCTTTTGGATATTATTTCCTATGGAAATGGCCATGTTGGTCAAATGTCGAAATGATTAAAAACAGCAAACCACATTTTTGAGCATAGAACATGTGTGCTAGATACCATGCATATTTTTATTCCTAAGATTATTAAAAAAAGTTTTAATAATAGGTTACCTCTTTTAAAGTGCCTTTATTGTGTGTTCAGCTGATGAACTTCTGGGTATATTAACATTTTTCAAGGCGATGCCACAGTAAAATTGGAGGCTTTTGACAAGTTCGTTAATTTACCTGAAGAAAAACTATTAAATTTGACTGGAGATGAAAGAACATACCTTTCTCTTTACAACGGATTATTTTTCGCTTAAGGAGATTTATAGAAAGATCTGTGATAAACGTCCAAATGCAAAAAAAAGGCCACGTATATGATCATTTTTTGTAACACTTATTATTCTTCTGTCTGTTCCGTTTCTAAATAACGCTTGATCGGAACCTATTGTTGACAAAAATTATATTTCTACATGACTTACATCTAGAAAGGCTTTTTATTGGCTATCTGCGCAGATACATGTAGAAACTTTGTTTGAGCGTACGACGAGCTGTGCGGTAAAAGAAAATTTTCTACCAAGAGCTTTTTTTGCTGCAATTTTTGCAAAGAAACTTCACAGAATAGCTTAATGTAATTTTTTAAACTTGTATTGATGCGTGTTTATGAAAATAATTACGATTCCATAAACTTCGCTTTACTTCCATTAGATCAATCTCACACAAAATTTTCCAGTACTGGATGGGATTATTATTCCACCTTTTTTCCTCATTATGGAATTCTACCACAGTACAATGTCTATTAGAAGAAAGTTTTGTTCTGCATTTCCTTATAGCATGCGGAGTGTCTTTTATATAAACATAGTCATGATTTAGCAATTGTGAGAGCCTATTTCCCCCAATGACTTTAAATAGGAGGGCACTTTTCCAAACTAAAGGCTTTCTTATTATTAAATCCACTCAGTTAATAAAAATAACCTGTCCAGCTGTACGCTAAATTACCCGGTTAAATTTCTACCTGAATTTTGTTTGCAGCACTTGCAGAACTGTATTTTATTCGGCCCGGTTACACGGTTGACGCTGGGGGTATTAGAGCTCAAATCCATCTACCGCACTCAGTTTGAAAAATATATTTCGCAGTTATGTGTCAAACGTAGCACAATCTCTGAGTTAATCATAAGCTAGGAAGGGATAAGGACAGACAACTGCCGCGTATATGGCAGTAATGCCCAGTCCAACCATCCTGTCGTTTCCAGTGACTCGTCCATCGACTTTTTGATTGTTGACCTTATAGTAAACAACTAAGTTTATTACGCCTTTCGTAAATGGGCCCATAATAAGCATGATCCAGTAATGCGCTTATGTGGCATGATGTCCATTCCTGCCCTGCTTGTTGTTTCCCTGATTTAATCGTCGTCTGAATTATAAGCCTTGGTAGCAATAGCCGTAACCACCTCGTCCACAGAGAGGACTAAAAACTGACGATTGATTAATCTACGACGAAATTGCAACGGGTAGGCACACACAAGGTGGACCGAAATGTCACTTTGCGGCTGCCCAGCAGACCGCCATTGATCAGGTATAAATCAACATTGTGAGAACCTTGTTAAGAACTCAAGGAGCTTAACGCCTTGTTGCAAAATATGCAATTACTTCTCTCAAAGTTAATTATTGGTGTTTTTATGCACAGGAAGATCTGCAAAACCAAAGGACTACGAACCTACGGAAATCTCAATGACCTATATTTGTCTCGCTATTCCCACCATTACTGCAACCATTCCCGAAAATGATGACTGCGCCTGTTAATGAATTTTTGCCAACGTTATCTGCATTTCGACGGCAGCTCGGCATATAATATATGCATAGGTAGCTATTTGTGAGTATATTTCAACGGTTGCATGAAAATAAATGTGTTTATTATCAGTACACAACCACCAAACATGCCGCATGTCATCAGTCAAACGAATATTTATTAACGTATATGTGAACATTTTACTACTATTGGTATTATCAAATCCTCAACCACCATTGTCTTGAGCAGTAATCAATTCGTCAACCCCAGCAGTTAGGCAACTGTGGGTGCATAGTTTAATCAGTTGTGCCATGTATTTCACTGAGCAGCGGCTTGGCCGTGTACAGCAGAATCCGAGCTAATAAAAGTCGGCTTTACGCTGCAATCCCTCACACGTCGGCACTGCCGAAGGTCTTTCCGCCATTGCAAATGTCGATTCGGTCACATGCGCCTCTAGACGACTCATTAGTATCCCTTGCGTTACTTATTTGGGTACCCCTTCCCAGCCTGCATGTGAATTCCATTGACATCACGCGCTAGACCCCATTACATTTTTTATCTATTTTGGCAGCAACAATGGATTCTGTTGTGTCGAAACTGGTATCGTCACTTCAACCTAAACCATAAACAACTGTGCAACCTCTCAATTTCATTTATTATTTTTTAACGCCGCAGTTCTTATCATATTTTCATTTTGGAGTAAGGAAGTTATCGCGTAAACTGATGCAGTTCGTGGACAGAACAAGCCGTAATACGTTATTAAAGCACTTTTCGAGTAGGGAAATAATTTATATGAATTTGGTAAATGATTTCGAGTGCATTTGCTATAGACTGCTTTCGGATTAGCAATCGCTTGAAATACACCTATACAGCGAAAAGGTCTACAATGTTCGCACAACTTTCGTAAGTTTAAAGTTTTTATAAGTCTATAGTAAGGGCTGCTTTTTACAAGCAATTAGCGCAAGCATGTATTATATTAATGCATTCGCTAAAAGTACACGAACAGTGTGACGTCACCTGACAGCAAATCGTATGTTAAACTGCTTCGTCCATTAAAAATAAACAAGCGTAAACGCAAAGACAGATAAGAAAGCATACTTACTTTCGGAATCTTCCAAATAAGATGCACAGTTCATGAATTCAAAGAATCGAAACCATTAAAGAAAATTGAAACGAAAGGCTTACGTGTCCTTTCAAATACGGGACGTTTAATATGCATACAAGTGGCCATTTTCTTTTCAACTGTATGCATCTCGTCGTTTATACTACCTGTCGACGTCGCTGAAAAGCACTTCAAGTGTGCTTCTTATCTGGTCGATCAATAAGCGGAGTTCGCTAAAGATGTTCTTTGCAACAAAACGTCGTTAAAGTTCTCTTTCTCGGCCTTACATCTTCCATTCACATCATACCGCTACAGATATCTATGTTTTTTTAATTTTCTTTCTTCTCGTATTTCTGTATATTTCTTTGCTACGGGAAAATGAACTGTAACAGAAAACGAGGAAATGACTTTATGATTAGGAAGAATTCAGTTTCCAGAGATGTGACATTTCTTATTTTGAATATAAATTTAAAGATCTCTCAGGGCTGCCAGGAGGCCACCTTACATTTGCAACGCTGTTCGGTTACATGCAAAACGAAATCCCTGAAAAAAATATACCAATAATTTACAGTTCACTTGAAAACATCGGAATTGGTGAAATACTGATAATCACTGTCAAATCGGAATCTATGGATTGCCCAAGAAATATCACTAATAGCAAATGAACATTTAAATTGAAAAACCTACAAAGACAAACTTCAAAGTCAGGAAACCTTAAGAATGCTTTAAATGGAATTGCCATGAGAGGCTCTTAACATACAATTTTGCGTTTATATTATGTGCAGTGTATGTGGTTTTCTTTATACATTTCGCGTTTTGGTAAACGATTAGTATCACATCGTCCTCGAAGGTACCACCGATATTTCATGATTTTTTACCCAACGCATTATCGTGAAAAATGAACGTCAGAAAAAAGCGGAATATTTCTATATGCATCACTCTTCTATAGAATAATCGATGCTCATCATATCATCCCATTGTTATTAGAAGTTACCTCATAAAATGTTTGGGTTTACATATATCTATGAGTCAAATAACATTAATATCGTAGTTCATTTATTTCATATGCCTAATTTAAATGTCCCCAACAGGTCACAGTGGCCATTTACGCAGGAGGAAGCATTTACAGTCACAGTATATTTCTTCTATTTTAATTACGAAAGCAATTATGCATACCCGCTGGTCAATTGGTGTAATGATCTTTCTGTAGTATTCCCAATTTATGAGGCTTACTATTCAATCGTTATGATACTAGTGCCCGCCTTCATTACTGAACCTTCGTTTTTGATGGCCATGTTTTATAATTTTTGAGTGAGTCCTCCCATATTACAAAACGATCATCTTCATATGTATCTTCTATGATATATAAAAATGCAAATATTCCGTTAACACTTTCAACAAATAATTTTTTGAAGGTTCTGCAAAACAATGTTGCCCAAAGCAAATTTACAAAGCCAAAAATATAAAATTATTTTTAGGGGGATTCTGACCAGTTTTCGTGCGCAGCCGCCACAGAAAACCACATCTACTGTTCCAAATTGGTACTGTCCCGAAGGCTACTGAAGGTCATTTTAAGTATATGGTTGTCCGTCAGCGTAATCAGCATTTTCGGGGTTAATGATACATTAAAAATGACAGTTTATCACATACGACTCAGCTCCGAAAATCTGCCTACAAAAGCCGTAATGATATTACAGATTCTCTGAAAACCACGCGCCCTGGGAGGGGAAATTTAAATAATCTTGCATTTTAAGTAGTACCCTTAAGGCATAACATTGATTTTGTTGTCGATAAGATCGACTTATCGCTCATTATGACCGACATAGATTTACTTATGCTCGCAATTATTTTCTTTTAATGTTACCCCATGTTTCTACGTAATTGAATGGTAGTAATAAAAGGTGTTCTCTGAGTAACCACCAACACTTTACATAGCCAATCGAAGAACCTCAAACTCGTTGAAATTACGTTAAATTAAAACACCTTCAGGCGTATAGCTGGCGGCTTACTAGAAATATGACGGCACGAGCTGAAACAGTGCACACTGCGATCGGACGAGAAGTTGCCATTTAACAAAACGTGTTTCTCTTGTTTTACGGGAATAACGCGACTCTTTTCTCGCGTTGCGAATTCCGCGTAAATTGGAAAGTCGCATAGCTAGATAAAGCTTAACAGGAAGTACTTATTATGAAGAATTGGCTCTAAAATACAGAAAGGTTTTTCATTTACATAATCAGCTTGTTGCATGCTGTTCCTAGAATACTTTTTTTCCGATTAAAGGACTTAGCATTTAATGCAGCCCAAATATATACTTGCTTAATAAAGAGTAATGCGACAAATCTTAATTGTTTTAAATTTCAATGCGCATTTTGAAGTTTTTCTATGGAGCTCCTGTGAAGTGAGAAACGATTATTTAAATCCTGTTAGGAAAACGTTAGGAACAAAGCCGTGGAAAGTCTTATGTAAAAATTTGCTGTTTATGTGCCACTTACACTAATGAGGATAAAGGAACATTCGTAGGTTGTCCTAAAGAAGCCCAAAAACGTGAATTTACCAAATAAGTCATTAGCGTGAATTTATTAAAATAAAATGGGCCGCGGTGAATAATATGTTTTAGGTTAGTAGTTGTGTAGATAAAGCAAGCTACGTGCAATATAAATAATAACGTCCCATTTGATGCATTTCTTTATCTCTTGAAAAAGTTTCATCATTAAGAAATGCAAATTTAAAATCGAATTGGACGGGTAACGATTGAATTTGATTCCAAAAGAAAACGGTTGGATTAAAGGGATACGTCCAGCTGGTCTTCCTCTAAAAGTTGACAGTAACTTACTTACAGGAAGTGACCACTTTTTAATTATGGCCAAGATCGGTCAGTTATATGCTAATAAAATTTATTGTCTATGCCAATCAATATGGGGAGCGAAATTTGAGTATTTGGTTAAACATGTACTAATGTTTTTATTTTATTCGCTGAAGAGGCGTGACGCGAAAAAATTCGTTTGCTTGAAAATAACTCCGTTCAGAACAATATACTGAAGGAAAAATTGGTAAACCTTTCTTGATATCCAAGAGAATTAAGATGATACTAAATATTGCGCATGAAAATTAAACAAACGTTTTAATAATGAAACGAAATTTCAAACATTTTTTTAAATTGATGTTTACTATAGTTTTATTTTTAGAAAATGTAAAAATATTTCAAAGTACCACTTTGTTGCCTTTTTTATTGAATGTTCTCAAACTGACGACAATTTCGGATGACGACAGTATTGCCGATGCGAAGCAATTGAATCGCACACACAATGAAACCATAACCATCGTATAACGATGGTTTTATATGCAATGGCTTCTCTGAATTCATCCACTGTGACATGAGTAAAAAGCAGTACAAATCACTAGACGTATTTTTCCATTTTGGAATAATTAAATTGTAATAAATCTAACTTTGCAAGTACTTGAAAGGTTTATACATTTTTCGTTACACCCCATATATCTTAAGCGAACAGAAAAGATTGTCTGCCTTCCTGATATTGGGCAAAGTGGAAATAAAAGATGGGGCATTATTTTCTGGATAAGAAAACCGAATACAGTATTAGAAAACATTTTTTTGCACACCAAATACATTTTCTGAAATGAAATTGTGTAAATATACTATGAGATTGTGGCCGCGCAGTAGGTCATGTGTTAGCAACCGCCAAAACAATATACTTTATCTTCGTTACGCCATGTGTTTAATATTTACGAACATCTCCTATCTAAAAAGCAGAGTCAATAATATAACATTGTGAAAATGAGTGGGCAGAATATTATTAGTACTGTATAAACAATGGTGTATATATTGCCTTTCTGCTCTGCTCTTAAAATCTTAGAACGGAGCCTAATATATTATAAACTGATTCGCTTTAATAAAAGTATCTTTGCTTCATTACAGCAAAACATGATAGCTTTATATTTAAGAAAATATAAATAACCGGTGCAAATAGGTCAAGTTCAAAAATATAAAGGGCCGAAATAGCGACCCAAAATGTGTTTTAAGGAGCAAGATGTTAAACAATGGTTTGGTGAATACTCGTAGGCGTATTCATTCGCAATGTGTGTTGTGCACACTAATTTTTCTCGTTCGTGTGTTAACATGGTTTGTTGATTCTCTAGCCGTCACTTTTACAGACAGCTGCATAAAATTCACGTTTTATGACTCAGTATTGAAACCAGTGCTATTGCGTGCTACTTTTATTAGGAGTTATTAAGAAACATGTTGAAGAAAACGTATTTTCATGTACAATCAGGGAAAAACGCTAAAAAAACACAAAGTATTCGACAAGAAGTCAAAAAAGATCAAACAATCGTCGTAATCATTCCCTAAAAGACACTACAGAAAAGGTGACGGAAAAAATATATCTCAATATACATAAAATGGCAGGTTAAATTATGAATGCGATACACTGATTAAACGATATTATTAAATAGGCGGCAGGTTCCTGTATGAGTTTCAGTAACGCAGCACTGGTTACCAAAATGAACAGTAGTGCTGCTTTATTTATTCGATCTTGTCATGAGCATGCTAACTCCAAATTTATAGAAAGTTTTTTTTCGTAGCCCATTGGGAAGAATCATATTTTGGAGCTGCTTGCAGTTTCCTGTTGACGTATTGCATTACTGTCCTGACTTAATTTAGGCCTATATTTGTAAGAAATGTTATAATTAGTACTTTTTTTTCCACTAAGTTTCAGATAAAGAGTTACTTGCGTGAGTCCACTGATGACGCTTCAGGAGCTACAAGACAAAACTTCCAAACAATCCCAATTTTGTAGAAGCCCTTTTACGCATATGTAAGATTTGAAAGTGTTCGTAGTGTAAATACATTTAAATATACATTCAGTTTATGCTCTTTTAGGGGGCGGTGATCACAAAGGTTTTAAAATTTCTAAGCAAGCTCTTCATATTTTTTAAAAGAAACAGAAGGCCTCTACGAAAAAAGGCCTAATGTTATGATACAACGATGATCACTTGGAAGTCGCCTTGAATGCACGTTCGCATACCTAAACGAATATGTGACAAGTAACGCACATCTACAATTTAAGAGAAACATAAATATTGCTTTTGCGTAGACTAATCAGGTGTTTTTAAAAAAAACTAAAAATTAGCTATAATGTAAAATAGCACGTGCATGTATGACGAGAAACTGTAAAAATGATTAAATTGATAAACATTTCACAACTTTTTATACATATCAAAAAAAACTTTCCTTTAATATAAAACGGTATTTATTTTTGGCTTCGGAATACAAATAATTTAACGCTAAATTTGAAAGACTAGCACATAATATTTGTTTGATAATATTATTCCCACAAATTATTGCTATTCTCCGTGCGTTTATTAATACTTGTAGCGTCCGATGTTTTCTTAAAACACTAACCTAAAGGGCTTATTTGTATATCTTTTCTTATCAAATCGGAAGTTTCAATCACATTTCTTCATAGAAGCAGACGAGAAAACTAATAACCGAGAAACAAGAGGCAGTTCAGAACCAGCGATCGTATTATATACTTCGAAGAATTACTGTCCTCAAAAACGGTCAAGTAGTACTACAAGTAAACACAGTTAGCAAATGTATTGATTAACATGCTTGTAAAATCATACATTTATTTGGATATTTAGCAAAAATGTATCGGTGTACCTTTTTTTCCTTTTCTGTGGCTATGAGAATGTGAGAAACTTTGTCCGTTTAGTGGTACATTATACGCTAGAAGTGAAATAAATAACCGGTGTCTTCCAATTTGAGTCTTGTGCGCCATACATATAGAGCTTATTCCCTGCCTCATAATTTCATATGAGCCAAACTTTGGTCGATGCTTTGCTATGATGTTGACAATGTACCTTGTTATCCGTCTTAACCATTTATAAAGTACATATTAGCGGAACCTTAACTTTTACAAAAGGAATTGCGCATATATTATTTAAGCAAAATAACTTATTTAGGCCCACTCATATTCCCCCTAATCCCAACATTTTGTCACGCAAAATGGTGGTTGTAGAGTATCGGGGGTGGGGAAATAGGATAAGCACACAAATAAATTTTTAGAAGCAAACGTTAAGTAAAAAAATGCTAAAAGTCAGTTCATGGCGAAAAAATTGTTTTCAGCAACTCTTTACCAGGCCGAGCATTTGCAAGGGAAAGGAACGCTCTACATAACAATGTAAATTTGAAAATGTAGAAAAATCAATAACTCTTTAACATGGGCGCTGATTGGCAACTGTGGACTATGCTAGTTTGCGCATGTACGCCATGCCAGCGCGTTGGTTGAGAGACTGCCGCTAGCTGGTAGGGGCGAAATGCTATCGCCATCTGGTCTCGGTGTAGGCCACGGAAGTGTAAGAGCTTGGGTCAGTGTTTTCTGACAATACAGCACTGGATTTCCTAGCCTTATAGCTACTGCTTCAGCTATTGCGAGCATTCGTTGGCGTAGATCTTTGGAAAATTTAAATATTGTCCGGTAGACAACCGGAAAGGCTTTATTGGTATCGACTCGATGATTCGTATTGAAAAGGTGTGCGAGGATAGATCTCGAGATCGATTTAGTTTCATCTTTACTTAACCATGCCGTACGTGTTAACGTACTCTCTTTTCCAGGCCCCTCGTCGTTCGGTCAATGTATCTTGCTCCCCAGGAGCAAGCGAAGGAGTATATGCACATGCATGTTGCCTTTAACGGGAGTCGGTCTTTATCTCCAAAACCTAGGAGGGGAGAGTTTGTGAATAACACGCGTACGTTCGCCGTAGGGAAAACGCTGTGATAAGGCATCCGTTTAACAGTTTGCTTTTTGCATCTCCTAAGAAAGATAGTCTTATGAATAAGTCTTTCTTTTCTGCGGTTAAGGTAGTAGGCTTCCTGGTTCGTTCGCCAATATTCCTGAGGATGAACCATTCTGGTTATCCGTTTTCAAGAGCGGTGTTCTGCAGCTGTTTGATTTGCGCTTCGACAGTTTTAAGGAATACAGATCCGCCGTGTTCTAGGTGCTAATCCCTGGACTCGATTTAGTTTTATATTAAGGGAAAAAAACTGTGAAAGTTGATGTATTATCCCGTCCAGTTGTTCTTTCGAAATACGCTACGCAGGATCGATCAATCATTTTTTCTTCACAGAAGGACATCTAGGAATGCAATTTCATTATCAGTCTCAGTCTCTGCAGAAATCTTGAGAGATGGATGTACGCTGTTAAACTTCCTGATCATGGCTTCAGCGTCAGTGCTGTGGTCTATCACACAGAAAATATCATCCACATATTGACCGTAGTCGAAGTTGCCTCTCGCGGCCGCTGGGATCATGTTGTTCCGCATGCAAATTGAGATTGTGTGCGGCGCTTTGCGCCGCGGACTATAGCATACTCTCATTAGAACGGTAAATTGGACTCAAGTAAGTGGAAGTAGACGACCTCGTAACCACCATTGCATTTTTGGGGAAGGTCATAAAACCTACAGTTTGATAATCGGGTTTTTCCGGAATAAGTTAAACATTAATACACAATAGGACAATCTACAGATATGAATAAAAAACACTAAAAATACAGCAAAATAGAACTGCATTTAGCATTCGTTAAAGTATATTCCAATACGTCCCCTAATTCTCCATCCATAAATGTATATATCCATCGTTTTCGTAGGAAAACATACAGGGATTAGGGATTAATGAGTGGGCCTCCATAAGCAACTGTTGCCATTTTTTGTTTAAAAAAATCGTCTTTTGTGTCCATCAACACGAACAGTTAATGCAAATTTTGTTAGCTGTTCCAAATCGTCGATGGTTTGTGTTATTGAATGGCACATAAAAGTTTATGCTTATTTACCATCTCCGAGTTTGCGTAAATGTTCCTAGTTTTTGCTCAATAACATGCACTTACATGCCGTTTTTTTACTAATAATCCTCTACAGGTTTCATTATCTTAAGCAAATGTACAATTACACGACTTTGTTCACTACTGCATACAGTTGAACATTGGGACAGAATATAAGGCTGCTATTAGTATTTTAATGTTGACTATAGTGGCAGCTCATATAGATAAACCAATTGGAGAGAAGTGCGTTAAGCAAATTTCGCACGGATTTGTCCTTAATCAGTTAATATGTGCGTACTGCTTGACTTGTGTTATGGGAATCTCGGAAAAAAATAATCCACTTTCCTGACCTTATCGGGTCAGTCCCCCGTAGGACTTGGAAGCTAAATACTAGGTAGACCTATAAATTACGAGATAACATCTCGCAATTGGGGTGATTTGTAAGTGAAAACGAGGTCAAGCAGCTTTAGTTAACTACCGCTAACAATGAACTTTGACAGAATCACATAAAGGATTAAAGGCAACAGTCAGGATGGGAAGTCCGTAATCCACTGGTAGAAAACATGTGCTGGTGTGGGTCAACTTATCCAAAATAGGGAAACGAAAGCCAAATACGCAAAATAAATACAGCCAGTGTCCTTTTATCGAATAGAGCGAGAAACATAGAATCTTCATTTCCGGTAGAGGAGAACATACCGATTATCAGAGAATAAACAAGGGGAATGCTTAACGCAACGTGAAATGTGTATTTATTATGCAAGCGCTTTAGCGTCTGCATACTTTCAAGCGGTAGTAGACGATATCGGAAGTCAAATCGTACTATATACAGCTAATCTGGTGCGTATCTGATGTTAACGCATCTCTTCAAATAAACAGTACTTAGTTGATTTGAAATATGCATTAAATTGTCCAATAACGTGTCAAACTAACAACCATAAACCAATTGGCGAAATTTTGCCATTTGCATTTTTGCAAAAGGGAAATATTTTGAAAATTAGATCTGCTTGTATGTAACTGGAATTTAATTTTAATACCTTTATAAATATCCGAAAAAATTAAACTTCAAATAGAATTGTTGGTTCTATGGATTTTAGGATTTGAGTTTTCGTTGAACAAGTGCCAGCACTTACTCATTTAAGCATATCGAAAATGGCGTACAGCGCGGGCATTTTTCATTAGAAAAAATGCCTTTCGAATAGACACCAGTTTTGCCCGGCCCAGTCCTGTGAAACTTGAGGCCGGGTTTCCAGGTGCAAATTAGTTTGCACAGCAAGCAGTTATTGCTCAGCCGCTTCTCAAAATTGCTGGATAATGGATGAGGCAAATGATCAGTTTTCAAAAATTCTGTTGTCCGGAGTCGAAGACCCTTAACATTTAACTTCGGTTTTTCTACACGTTGCTCCTTGCTTATATGAATGAACATTGCGCAATAAAAGGACCAGAAGCAGATATAGTCTTGACAAATACATCGCAGTTAGTTTTTTTGAGTATTTCCGCCAGGCTTTTCCCATCACAGCTATCTCGCGGTAATTGCAGCTCTATGATAGCGCAGACAGTGCATAAATCCTCCTTGTCTATAGAGCTTACCCGAATCTTCCACAGTTTTTGCATAATAACTGTGAAGCCTGATAGTAAATCAGCAGATGCTATGCATAATTATTATGCAAGAAAAGTCCCCACGGACATGTCAGTTGACAGTAGGCATTGCATATCTCATTGGAGATCTGCCTTATCAAAATCTTTACCAAACCCCTAACACCGAGGGATCCTTGGTTTGTTTAAGTTGAGCGATGATACCCATTTAAG
>UYRU01043015.1:975-11444 GCA_900617775.1 Dibothriocephalus latus | reverse complement strand
AGATACGCCTATCCCCTATTATCCGACCGGATTACTTCGTATCCTACACACTATTCAAATATTTACAAGTTAACAGTTTTGCTCATTCGTTCACAGATTTTGTTATGGAAGTACACTTTTAGGTACTCAAACGAAGCTATTCATCGTTTTCTGGAACAATTTAATCAAAACACCAGCATTGACGAATCACCTGGTCAATCCTGTCCACAATACCCTTGCTCGGACATATGGAAGTAGACCTAAGGTCTGTCGTGCATCGAGGGCTCGGACCAGCAACAGGTCTCGGCGCTGAAAAAACGTCGTTGTTGCTACCCCTTATGTAGGTATATGTCCTGTAATTGCCATCACTGATTTACGGCCGTCATCATACCTGCTTCACACAACGTATGTTTGTTGTTTGAGTCGATATTTTCATAACCGTTTACTTGGCAAACGTGCAATTTTGGAACAAACTTACTGTCCAAAATGACACCAATCGTTAACTAAAAGCTAAGACCACAAAAGAAACCATGAATTAGGCGTAAAGCTTCGAAATCGCGGGGGAGCTTGCCCGAGGGTAATGTCCTCTTCTAAACTTCTGTATTTAAATTACCTAAGACGTTTGTGCACCTTTGGACAGGTTTCACTGGTCAGTTGAAGCGTTCTTGGAAGCCATAACCTTCCAGCATGGATAAATGCTTCTATCTCTGCCAAGTAGCGAAAATAAATAGCTACGCAAACAGTTAGTCTAGTCGCAACTAGGTTCAAACTATCCTCGCCGTCTTAAGCCAATTGCTTCTTTTTGGATGGGTATCACGAGGTTTTGTTGACGCTGAAACGAAAAGTGTCGCAAAGGACTAAATATGACGTTATGTGTGCTCGATCTCGAACAAACTTAAAACAGTGTAAGAGCAGTTCTCACTCAGTCGGTGTCACTAGTGCATGTTTGAACGTGTATCGTAGCGCCTGTCGGTCCTCTCGACTAGGACAACCTTTTAAACGCTAGTTAAATGGCTTCCTCGAGGAAAATTTTGAACTCCCAAACGTCAAAAGCGTACTTGAAAAAGTTAAAAGGTATTTATCAAAGAAAAACTGTAGTCGGTCTGTGTATAGAATAGTTTGATTCACTGAATTGTAAGTGTGCTTTCAAAAAGGATTATCGGTATACGCGTTCAAAACGTCACTTCACTGACATCGGTCGCTCAGGGTTATGGTCGAAGTCATGCATGCGGTGCACAATCCGGTTCATAAAACGTCGTTTCGTTCGGCCGACTTCAAAAGGCCGAACATTCATAGATCGGGTCCCGTTGCTCGAGTCATTCTGTGTTTTGATCTTAAGTTTTCTTTTCCTAGCTTATCTACTCTCCATTTCTTTCAAACTGTTTTATTCGGTTTCTAATATTTTTCCTACGTGTCATTTGCCTTTTGTAATATTCTGCACATTCTTCCATTTGTTCTTCCTCACTCATATTTGATGTAAATTATAATGTATGCATTGCTTGCAGTTTTGCTTTTTGTTCTCTTCCATTTAGATTTTCATTAAGCCCTTCACTACCCAACATGAGCTTACTACTATCGTTGATGCCTGCGTGTTCGGCAGGCAAGACTGGATGTGCGCAATTTCTTTTTTGTTAGAAGGTTCAAACTGTAGAATTTTTTCCATGCAGATGTTGTAATGTTCCTATAGCTGAAAAACTTTAAAGAAAACCTTGACAGCTTTGTGATCCCAAATGAGCTGGAGCCATGAGGGATTTAACTTCACCCTTGAGCCCCTCGTCCCAATTATCGTCTTTTATCGTCCCTTAAAAATATTGCAATCACACTTATGCCTATTTCCCTCAGTAAACTGCCCTAAACTGGAAAAAAACCTGTTGCGTACCTTTCAGGCATCTGCGAGCTTCAGCTCAAGTTTGGAATTCATAATCATTCTATCTGATAAATATGTATTTCCCGGCGCAGATTTTACCACTCACTCCCGAATCCAATCTATAAGTCCTTACTTTATTCTCTTTATTTTTTGCTGTCAGGTAAACATCGGATAGAACTTGATATGGGCGCCACAGATATACTAAACAAAAAATAAAATTCCATTTCCCTGGACAAATTTTGTTGTCCATGGTAGCCCAAACGAACACTATCTCCATTGACATCAGCTGGGTGTTCGGTGTGGAACGCCTCCATTTACAGTGTGAGTTTATATGTTTCATGGCATTTCATCAACTTTCCCACAAAACAGAAAACATTTTGATACCATACGTAGCTTAACTACTTGTATCACAGCCCTTTTAATCCCAATTTAAACCCTATTTGTGTTATATATTACCGCTTTTGCGTCTTGGTTAAGTCCTACCTATTTAGGACTCTAAACCATTTTCAGAAAACCACAATACTCGTGATCTCAACTACGTCACGTAAAAATTTATCAATTCTAGAGCCATTTTCTGCCCACCTCGGCTACCTTCAAATTTGCGGCCCGGGCTAGTCAACAGAACTTTTCCGGAAATATATCATTTTTCTGAGTGCTAAGGTCTCGAACTGGAGCCGCAGTGAGGGTGTTAACACAATAGTCGTACTCCTTAATGCATTTAAAGACTTCTGGCCTCCGCTACAATGCCGTTAGATAGTATCCTAAATTGTGATTGTTTTGATATTTTGGTGCACACTTTCGTAATACGGCATCTTGCACAATTATCCTTAACAATTCTTGTTTTGTTTTGTGTGCTTCTTGATCTAACTGAAATAGTTTTAAACAACGACCCCTATTCTGATTATATACAAACCATGCTACGACTGACGTACACTTCGATTGACTTACTTAGCCCTTCGTAGGTTTACCGCCCAAAAAAATAAAATTCTAAGTAGCATGGGTATGTCATAATTTCAGTGCTGACAGTAGTGTCTAAAAACGGGAGGATCCACTATTCTAGTGCTGTGGGTAGTGAATTAAATTTACTGAAGGAAGATGCGCATTTGGTAGAATTGTCCTACATGTCTCTGCTTCTCAAAACACAGTACCTAGGTTTATTTGTGATTATCGCATTGTGTTTTACAAAAGGTTTCAAAATAACTTCGACGCTGGGTTCAACTCCGTCTTTTTACTCTGTTAACTAACCTCAGCGTTGAATACAGCGTCCCTTATTCGATTTTAAGTTCAACCGCATGTTAATGGTCCAATCACACATTGCGTATGTTTCTTTGTTCTCAGGCCAAAACTTTATGGAATTAGTCGCTCACACGTGTATTTAATACGAATGTATGAATATTTTTCTAGCCAGCGTCGATGTCGCGAATTTTACCTATCCACAACTTACGGTCTGCCAAGGCTGATCTACAGAGCCTAATCCATTCTCTCTTCCAGCGACCTCGACAGAATACCAAAGGTTTATTAGCCATCTCCATGTCCTTAATCTGGATTTGGGATTTACCTCCTCTTCGGTGCCTCCGGGTGGGTAGTCGCGTTGTTTCAGCTGCAATAATACTTAATTCATGGGACTAAAAATGCGCCTGAACCACCTCAGCCGTCGTTTCAGATAGTCTGAGATGTGTTTGCGATTTCACATCGACTGCGAGTCTTCTCTTTCGAGTTCATGTTCTCCGGCAACGCTGAACAAGTAACTGTAGCTTTGGCTTATCTTTCCACGCGCACAGCTCAGGATTCATAACCAGATAAAAGAACTGTTCAGGTGGATGCTTGGATCTTTGTGACAGTAGAGATATCTTAAGGAATCTGTGGATCATTTTAAGACTTGTGAAAACTGTTTGAGCAGCTTATATTCAGATGAGGTCACCACCACTGTACACAGAACAGCAGCGCCCTCCGTCGGTGTTTAAAATCACCCACTTCTGCTTAACAACCATGTATGCCGAGGAGTGAATTCTCTTTGTCGAGGACGCGTCTAAAAATAACTTTCGTCTTTCCAGCGTTTAAGTCCCTCCAACAGAACACTCCGAAAGGTCTCAGCGATATATTAATCTTAAAGGTTAATCAACCAACGTCCGAATGTAAATTCTGCATAATTAAAACCGTTCGGTATCCTTTCAAAAGTCTAGCAAACTATTTATTTTCACGAGATGGGCGACAGAATCCAGCACAACCAATATAAATTTTTGTAAACCAGAAGTCGCACAGTGGCTGAGCAATAGTATGCCTTGATCATGGCGATTAATTTTGCCTTCACACCGCCTATGTAGTCCATTTATCCGCCACAGAGACTCACGGTAGACGGGATCTAATGCTATGGTAAAGCCAAAAATCAAACAGCCATCGGTTGCTGGTAACCATGACAAAATTCGAGTGTGCCGCCGTAAATATCTGTTTTAGTATCGAAATTCGGTTCAGAACACAGCTTGCTTGGGTTTCTTTCTGTTCATGCACGCTGAGATTGCCTAAGAATGACAATGACAAAGGCCTCAGCAAAAATGTTAAGAATTCTATCCTAGTAGTTTTTGCACTCTGCTTTAAAGACAGGAAAAAGGGTGCCCGAGCCCACGTCATCAGGAACGAGTTCATCTCTGCAAATGTGTTAACTTACCTCACGTGACCAATATCAATGTCGCCATATGACTTGCAAATTTCAATGAGAATGCTGACCTCTTCGAACTCCTTCTCATTGCCTGGTATTCAGTTGTTATTGACAATTTCTTATTGTGGAAATTAGTCACAGCACACAGGATAGACCGGAAAAAGATAAAACGCGTCTGTAGATGAGTGGGTGGCGTGATTGAGTTTTCATTAAAGTTGACTAAATGCTTAAAGTGATCGCAGCAGCTTACTTATTAGTACTTAGTACGGCTGTGATCGTGCCTGATCTAACTGGCTTCGATGATGTCGCGTATTGTACCTCCGCGCGTGAAGATTTTTTGGCAACGGATCTGAAAATCCCAACCGATTGTGCTTTCTTGTGATTGAGGTCGAATACCGAAGTTACAAGAACCGCTTCCGTGTCTTACTAATTGTGTCAAACCAGGTTTGGAAAGTACCTCCTATTGGATGCTTCCAGGTAGGCATCGGCACCGAATTGAAGGCAGTATAATTGAGCTCGCGAAGTGGACAGTGGAAAACGTGCCCGAACAGCTCGGTCACCTTTCTTAAACGGCCTGAGATATCCTCGCGATACTGTCGCAGCGAGTGCCGGCTGTCTCATTTGATACGAAGTCGATGCACTTCACTTGAAGGACGATCCTCGGGCACCGGTGGTCAAATACCTACAGCCTTCGCTCATCTTCCACGCACAAACTCCAGCATTCATAACCTTAGAGGAGGAATAACCAGACTGGTGTATGGTACCCACGGATCTTCGTTGCGATGGTTATGTTGTGTCAGACGCATAAGCGCTTTCGACGGATTGAGAAAACCCATTGAGCAGCATCGATTTTGGAGACAATGTCGCCCTTACTGTGTTCACTAAACAGAAGCCTGATTCTGAGGTTTTTGAAACCGTCTACTTGAAGTTGACAGCTACTAATCCGCAGGGATACCTCCTGGTAAGAAATGCAACTTGAAAACAGCGTTTACAAATAAGTAGTGATCACATTCATCCGTGACACCACAGACTGTGGATCGCCAAAGCTTGAGACGAGTAAGGCAATATCTTCGGTGTAGTCAAGATCATTCATTCGGCTTCCTGGTGCAAATTCTACCGTTAAAACCGTGCAGGACCCTTCTGAGGATCCAATCAATAGCGTACTTTTAAAAAAATTGACGGCAGGATACAATCTTGTCGAATAGCAGTCGAAATGCCGAACGTTTGGAAGAGATCGTTTTGGACCAGAACCCCCACAGTGATGTAGCAATGGTAGGCATTAACCATAGCAATCACTTTCGCCGGTACACCATCTAGTTCTGCGATTTCAGTCTATGCCTATAGACCTTGAATAAATTGATCGATACCGAGCACAGAAATTGATTTCTAAGGAAAATAAAAAGCTTAATTTTCTATTATTCTCCACAGAGACTCACGATAGACGGAATCGAACGCAGCAGCGAGGTCAGTAAAGCAGACGACCGTCGGTTGCTGGTACCTATGGTAGAATTCCAGAATGCGCCTCAGTGTGAATGTCAGGTCCACCCGTCTTCGCCTAGTTTGGAATGCGGATTGGTTGGGTCTCGTACAGACTGAAAACCTCTGAGAAGGACAATGGTAAAGGCCTTCGCATGAACGTTGAGGAGGCTTATACCACGATAGTTCCCGCACTTAGTCTTATCTCCCTTTTCGGAGACAGGCATTAGGATACCCGAACCCAAGTCATTCGGAACTACTTAATCTCTCCACGCCTCCTTGACCACCTCATGGAGCCAGGACGTCAGAGTGTCAGCAAAGTACTTGCCGATTTCAGCAGAAGTACCATCCTCTCCGGCGGCCTTGGTGTTGCGCAGCCTCTGTATTGCATCGGCACCTTTGTCTTCAGAAGGGAGGTCGCACGGCACTGCATAGCTTGGAGAGGGATTAAGCTCCGCTTTGCAAGACAGGGAGAGTGTGCTGGGTTGCTCATCAAAGCTGAAGAGGTATTCGAAGTGCTCAAGCCAGTGATTGACCTTGGCCGAGGTGTCAGGAATAAAGTCGCCGTTTACACCACGAACAATCTCAGAGTGTCAAGGGCTTAACACTAACTTGGCGGATAGTTTGGTAAAATTGTCGAGTGTAGCCAACCATTAAGGCCTGTTCCATAGAGGTTGTTGTTTCGGACCAATGTTTCTGTCGGTTGTCACCAGCCGACTTTCCTGTCATTTTCCGAAGTTAGCGGAAGGAAGCATCGTTCTGGGACCTGGCTCGAGACGTCTGAGCAGACAATTGCAGGGTTTTTCCGCTGAATTGATCCAACAACTTTGTCAGCTGCCCCATAGACGGATATTTTCAGTGATGATCATTGGTTATTGCCTCAGCAGTGCTAAGTTGGCATAGTTTCGCGACATCCAGTTGTTTCACACACGGCCTTTTGGGTGCAGGTGAGAGGTGGACTTTCAGGCTTGTGCGAACGAAAATATGGTCACACCCGTGGGTTTTACCACTTTCGGCTAAACTTATCGATCTGCTATGGTAGACCCAAATGCGGACCCTTAAACCAACTAGAACGTAATCGATATGATGCAGTATGGTTGTCATTTGAATACCAGGACAATAGATTTTTTGTGGCGATTGTAGAAGCACGTGTTGGTGGCAGTCAGTTCTAGTCAGTAAAATTCGCCATCCTTTTATTATTATCACGTCGAGAGCCAAGCTAAAAACGACCAATAAGGTCCACTCCAGCCATTTCACTCACCGGCAATAATCAGCAGATAACCGCGAGGGAACCTTTCAATTAACTCCTGCAACTGCGAGTAGAGGCCCTGTTTATTGTGTTGGTTGTCTTCTTGTGTTGATGTGTACACAAAGGAGACAGAAATATTCGTGAAGTTACCCTTAAGTCGCGCGTAAGCCATTCGGTCATTGACCGGTTTCCATGCAAATAATGTACGGTTTGCTTGTTCCCAGAGGGCAATAGCAACACCGTGTGGGCCGCTTTTGTACAAAGTGGAGTGAAGGTTGACTCCGATCACTTCTTGGCTTCCATTGTTGAGTTTTATTCCGTGCCTAATGACTCCTTTTATTGACTGACCGTAGAGTTTTTAAAATTAAATTTAAAGCCTTCTATTTACTCCTTTTAGCGCAATACAGCACCTGATTGCCATGCAGAGTCAATATGTCCTGCAGCCATTCGTGCTCTCTTTGCCATTACCTTTGCCCGCACTACTGATATTTGCCAGTATCGGCTACCTAGGAGCCGTCCTTTTGATATATGTCGTGTACCAGTGGTTGCGTCGACCATCTCCTCCTGGCTCAAATATCCTCAAAGGACAAAGTTGTGATTGCTGTATCAGTCTGGCAGATGCCTTCAACTGTTGTTATTATAGTTCCATTGAGGCTTGTCTGAACGGCTTGTGTCCTCAGCGCCAAGTAACCCTTTTTATTGACCGTCGATATTTGCCATTTTTAATTTTTCCTGCGCATGCTTTGCCCAGTACTCGTTCCATTGCTTAACTTTTGTACTCACTGCAGTTTACCTACCGCCGAAAAACTTATCGCATTGTTTCACCTATATTTTAGTCCCATGACTGCGCGGATCTGATTTTCTGCCAAGTCTGCCTTGCTGGACGTGGTCGAAAGGGTGGAACAACACCGGTACTATTTCTTAACCCTATTCTGTTATTTTATAATTCACGAATAGAGGCAAAGGTTCGTATCCCAGGTTTTTGACTAGAAGAAGTCGTTATAATTGTGTTTGGGCCGACCCATGACTTTATCTTACGATCACTGACTTAAAGCTCATTCTGTTAAGGAGACGTTAACGCTTTCAAATTATTTAGGTTTTATAGTACTACGACTCTTGTTGACTAACTTTGCCTCCAATAAAAGAAGTTTATAGAGAAGTGATCAGGTTGCAAATGAGTCATAAGGCCCAGGCTGCCCTCAATCATTTGTGTTGATGGAATATTCGTTTCTCGAAAGGGTACGCCAGAATATCCTAACCCTCTCGCAATTCTCAGTGAGTTGCTGCATGCTTACTGTCGCCCCACAGGCAGCTGAGTCACGTTTTAATTGTCTACTTTGTTCCGTTCAACCGCATGTTCTTGGAGCTTACAATTCATATACTTCTGCTCGTGGCTCACTGGTTAGGGTGTTTGACCCTGATCAGAAAGGTCGCGAGTTCGAGGCTCGGCTTGAACACCACTTGGGTCTGGGTATGACTGACTGACGACGGCCAATAAGCCAGCAATGACCATCCTAGTATCCCTTGTCGTTGTCGGTAATGTCCTTCTGCCTATATCACTAGCCGCCTTGCGGCGTAGGCTCGAGTGTGAGCTCCAAAGGCACTATGGACGGAAGAGTGTGTCCTTTAACTGATCGGTGTACGCCTATCTGCCACTATATATTTCTATGCCAAGTCTTTGCATTATATTCAACATATAATTTTAGATTATTAAATTAAGTGTCATTTTTCTTAGTATCTAGAATTTGCCTACATGGATTTGCCTACTTAGCTCGTTATTGCTCCTTTATTTGCCTGTGTGTATCAGTCTGTAGTCTAGTGCAATATAACACCGAACATTGAGCGACAGTAGTTTAAGTAGTGCACGTCATATACCCCTAGTCTCAGCATGTATCCTATGGAACCGGTGGTTATAGGTGTTTTATGGGTGGGAAATTAGAATAGGCAGTGGAATGTACTTCAATAACTGCTATATGCATTTTTATTTTATTGTATTTAGAAATTTTGTTGATTTATATCTGTAGATTTTACTAATCTGTATTATCGTTTAGCGTTTTGCAGAAAAACCCGACTATAAAAATGTGGGTTTTTTTGAATTCCTGAAAAAATAGGAATGGTGATTAGGAGGTCGTCTACTTCAACTTGGCTAAGGTCCAACTTACCGTTCGGGAGTAAAATTAGTATAGCCCGCAGCACGAAGCACCGTGCACATCTTTAATTTACATGCGGAATAACTTACTCCCAGTGGCCGCGGGAAACAAATTCAACTACATTTTGCACTTTACACTTCTACAATTTTTTTTCACTGCCTATCCTATTTCCCCACCTAAAAACCCCTATAATCACCATTTCCATAGGACATAATGCTGGGACTAGGGGTATATAAGGTGCACTACTTAAGCTACCTTTGCCGATCATTGATCTAGACGAAATACATTCTAGTGCAGAAGCCGCTTTAATTGGTTGTATGGTTCAACAACTTCGTCGTACTTGCGAGTCGATTATTTTTTCCCACCTGTACTAATTTGTATGCGTTTAGTTTTAAAACGTTATTCTCCTGCAATTTTCCTTCAAGTCTCATGTGCTTAGTAAATGGCGATCATATGTTTCAGTGTTATCCTTAAAAAGTCAAGTGTCTAGCCTACAAAGCTAGAGCTTTTCTTGTCTTTTTGCCCTATGAGTGCAGCAAGTACTCTCGAAATTTCTCTGTCCAACCAGTATGGGAAGGCTCGAGGCCTCATCCTGCAGTTGCCAGATTTAAGACTGTTCAGAGGCAGAAAAGTGTATTGATGCTACTGCTGGTACGACTTCTGCAAGGCCACTTCTCATTTTGCGAAATTGTGCAAACCTGGCTTTCAGGTCTGGTCAGAGAAGACCGCCCTGTCGTTGACTCCTCAACTTAGCCTTTTTGCAATCTATTACGCAGTTAACGAGTAACAGGAGATACTTTAAGGCCTACTGTTCGGTCCTAGTTCACTTCTGTATTCCTGTGATGGCGAGAAAGGAAAAAGAGAAATTGGATAGGTGCAGCTTAATAAGTAAAGTAGGTTAAGTATCTCATAAAATTTTAAAATTCCTAAACTTTCAGCAAAAATGGCTCCATTAACGGAGAGCAAAGGATAAGGTAAATAAGGGGTCATGGTAAAAGGTCGAAGGTAATAGGTCGTGTAATACTCAAAATTAAGGTTTTACACGATATCCACATCTACTACGGGGATAAGTCAGCTTTCAAATTCTCAATG
>UYRU01043010.1:6280-18494 GCA_900617775.1 Dibothriocephalus latus | reverse complement strand
AGTATAAATCACAGCACTTCGCGAACTTCAAATTACATGCGGCACAACTCGCCCCAGCGCCTGCGAAAAACGACTTCGAATACATTTTTCCAATTTAAACTTGCGCCTGTAAAGCGTTTTTTAACTCCCTTTCCTAATCCCCCATCACAAAACGCGTATAACCACTGCTTTCGCAGGGCAAATCTTTGCTGGGAGAGGTATATAAGCGGCGGAACTTACTCTAAGCGGCCGAGGAAAACGATTTAAATTATATTTTCCAACCAAAACCCAACGCCTACAAAGCTCCTTTAATGCCTCTCCTACTTCCCGACCACAAAGCCCGTATAGCCACTGTTTCCTTAACACAAACCCTTGCCGCCGAGTCGATGGTTTACCCTTCTAGAAACCTAAAACCCAAGAATATGTTACCCGATTATACTTACTCTTGGGTGGCAGATATACATAATGTTTAAATCCAATTAAATTAATGGGCCGAAATGTCTAGCCAATTGTAGAATCACAGATTATAGGAAAATGTAAATGTTTTGCTGAGAGTCACAAACAGGCATTTTCTGTTGGCCTTCAACGATATGACCAACCACGTAATAAGCGTACTGGAAAGGAAAATTTAAAATACGTATTTTCTACTGGAGTGAACATTACTTACCGCGTAACTTGTTTTCCAGTGCAAAATGTATCGACTAGTTGTCTAACGTTCTGCCCGCAATCGTAGACAACAAAAGGTGAAGAAGGCACTTTGTGAACGTCATGCAAAAGGAAACATTCGATGCCAAACAGTCGATCGCCGGAAACACTTTTCCTTATCTCCCTGACAGCGACATTGAATAGTATAGCTCGATTAAAGCTGTCATTGTCCGCCTGCTCCACGACAAGTAGGACACATGACATATTGACCCTTCTGAGTGCTGAGAAAGGGAAGCATATGCGTTAGGAACCTGAGCAAATCCTCGCTTCGATTCCTTTACGGCACCACAATGGCCACCGTATTGCATGCAGAATCCCCCAACGGCAGAAATGATTGGCCTTACATTTTGGCATCAATTGTGCTTAGTTCGCACGTGTTTGGTAACCGGAGATAGGAAGCTGCACCAATTCCATTGAAAGGTAGGTAAATTGCCTTTAAGGACTGTTGTAATTCGTCAATGAAGTAGATATTAACGCCAGTTACGACAACCAGCACGAGTATAATGTAATCCAGCTAACAGCGTTTGTAGGGCCTTGCCTTAATCATGCTTACGGCTGATCTCCAGACGACCGAGTAAACGTGAAAGTAGATTTCCATTACTTAAGGGATTGCAGGTGAACGTTAACGGGTGGTGATTGATTTGCAAAACAATTTTGTGCGGGAGTGCTTCTCAGTGCGTAGTCTCATTACTGATTCTACTTTCTCGTGTGCATTTTTGCGCGGCTGCTTACGGATACGTGTGGAGACGGCCCTTCGTGGTATGCCACTGCATACGGCTTCACAAGCTTCACATGGGGGCCTGATGAGACAGCGAGATAAGTGCGTCGAGTATCAAATCGGGTGTGTCAGTGACTCTATGCCCGATCCAGACCGAGCCAATGCATTAGTGGTCAAAACTTGTCCGTGTCTTTTGCCAGTGCACTAAAAGAAGGCCCCCAAGAAGGACGTTTTGTTTAAGTGAGTGAAAGGGCACATCAGTGTGAGAGAGCTGAGTGATTTTTACGACAATCTATCACCTAGACTACAGAGTATCATATTCTGTCAGATCCGAATACTTGTGTGTATTTGTTGGTTAAACTTCACTATTGATGCTTTGAAATGCAGATATGCATAGCTGGTCATATATGGAGTACCCTCTTCAGAGCAACACTCAGCGGAATCCTTCTTTGGGTCCCAGAAATCGTTTAAATAATCCAATATTTTGGCCTTATATAAACATTCACATTTATTTAAATGTCTTAATTTCTTATAGTCTGTTGGGTGTGATAGATTTGGATTTTTTAATTTCTTGTACGTTATAATTGTTTAAATGCCTTGCTATTATCCCTAATACATCAGGTTATTAAGAGGTCGTCCAAGTCAACTAATCTGAGGCTCAGGTTTGCGTTCTGGAATAAGATTAGTATAGTCCGCGGTGAGAAGCGCCACGAATATTTTCAATTAACATACGCAACCATTTTACTTTAGTTTATTTTGATTTGGCTTATTTAACTCATTTAGTTCATTTTGAGTTTATTTTATACGTTATGGTTGCTTATCACATTTTTGTTTTTTTGCTAGATTGTGCTTTAAGCTAAATGCTTTCAGCTTACTTTATTGTAGGATCTTTAGTTATTATTTTATTTTTAGTAATTTTTCATTAATTAATTTATTTATACTTGCATAATTGCAACGTTTAATAGGGGCAAGCTATTCTGTTGACAACAATAGATCCTGCAAATATTCCCAGGCTTTAGTTGTGAAGTCAAGTTTGGCAAAAAAATATTTCAAGCAAATCATCATCAGGCCAAAACGTCTGCAGTGAAGATCACTTAACCAATTATGCTAGTTTTTTCCTACTTTTACAACCGTTACTTTTTATCCCTTTTTAGTACTGCCCAGATACATTACTGTTTATTGCACCCGCTCCTGCATTACAGAAGGATGGGATTTTCGCGTGCCGATCTGGAACCCAAAGAAGGATTCCATCCAACCAGAGTGCTGCTATTACAGACGAAAGATACATCGGCACACCAAGCCTCTGAGGTAAAAGTGGAAGAGTGAGTCTCTTTAATGTGCGACGGTTATATCTTTCAATTCATTAACTAATAGGTGTTAAGGGGCTGCAATTGGGGCTCAAGTGAGAGCAGAAATCCACAATGGGACGTGTCAGTTCCCTAACCGATCCATAAACACTTACTGATATCGTGTATATTCTATAACTATACCTGCAGGACAATGATATTGTTACCCGACAGTTAGAGCGTGGACTTCTGATCGATACGTTGCGGATTTGAGCCTCGGCTGCCACAACACATGGGGTTGGGTATGTTGGCTGATGAGGGGTAAAAATCCAGAAATGGCCATGTCGGTCCCCGTGTCTTCATTGGTTAAGCATTTCTATATATAAAGAAAGAAGAGATCTTTCCCAATAATCAAATTTTACTCACATGTCTGAGCTGCTGACAGAAACCCATCCTCAGACAAAGAAAAAAGACGTGAGAGACAAAGAAAGTTTCACTAAGCAGTTTATGCAAGCGGACAGCTGGAACACTGTAGGCAGTTCGTCACCAGATAGTTCAAAGGGACCCTAAGACCACAAAGCCAATTAGTGTGCGGAACCATAAAGTCAGCACAGTTCTACATTGCCAAACGTATTGTGTTGATCTGGCGTTACTGCGTTTTAATGTGATTGGATTTACATGGGACGTAGGACTGACGATCGTTTAACAAAGTTTGAGCTTTGCGAATGTAGTCTGTCCTGTCCATTACGACAGTGGACAGCACATTGTTCGCCGGCACGACAACGTGGCCGCGAATGGCCAAGCGTGCAGTTGCGGCGATAAATGAAGACACCAACTACCAGGTTGCAGCTAACTGGACGGGACCCGGCCAAATTTTTAATTTTAACGGCGTCGAAATCCTCGCAAGATGTGACAAGCGCGTGAGCCGCGAGCTGCTCAAGTCATGGTTCTACGGCCCCCAGTCCATCAACCAGCTCAAAAATTTGGCGTTTCCCTTCTGTCTACTGCGTACCCTGAGCAGCAGAATTAATAACTTGGAAATGGGCGCCCCCAGCAAAATTAACTCTGACGAAAACGAGCATCATTGTCACGCAATTCTCAAGCCCGCATCCAACAATTACAAAGAAGTAGCGGCAATTGATTCACCGTACGCGAAGTGTAATGGCATCTTCGCACCAATTAAGACCCAAGTGGTGGCTACGAGGGTAAATGATTACAGTACGCAGGCGGATGACCGCTACGACCTATAAATGCCGTGGAACGCGTGCATGTTTCACTCGTATCTGCGTATGACTCACAATATTCTACCATTAACTATGCTTAAGGATTACCGACGGAATCCGAAACGCCAGGAAAATAAAGCTTATGATGCAGTGGTCGCGTCTTCCTGTTCTGAACTGCTTCCTTGGACTCGCATATTTACGTCTGATGTTACAATACTTGCGAAGTAATTCCCGGAAAGGACATGCAATATTCGTATCGAGAACAGATAAATAACACGAGTTGGTAAAAAGAAACATGTCTTGTACGGAAAGACCAGTGAGGCGTTCAACATGACGGGAACGCTGGTAGTCAACCAAAAGTTCATATTCGACAAGAAATTCTGAACCAAGAATGGTGTGGGGAACATTCTCATCCGTTAGCCATGCGCCTACATCTATGACTAATTGATTCTACTTCCTTTACCTATCATGTTTCACCCTTCGAGACTGACACTTAATTGGACAGCTAATGCCATTAATAGGCAACGACCGTTTGCATCCGATTGAGAGGTCACGAAATTCCATGACGTCATTAAATTCTGCTCAACTCGTGATCATCGCCTTGTTAAATTTTTTTCCGGGAAAACAATGTTTCGATAATAAAAAAAATTCCAGGAAATTGACCTACGAAATGAGGGGGACCAGCTGAAAAAACTGCGACTGTGGAGCAGTTCGCAGCCTGACCTTGAAGTTCAAGAAGGTAGATTGACGATAAGCTGGACTTAGAGAGACTATTCATAGCTCAGATCTGGTACCCGCCAGGAAATGTCTGCGGCTGACGCTGTCACAGTCAGGAAAGGTGCGACAAAGGCCGAGCTAACCGCCATGAAAGTAGAGGCTCCTGCCATTCAATGAGGCCAAATGCACTATTATGCACTTCGGTAGAATCAGCATTTTGTACCGGCAGGTGTATTAGCTCAATTGTACGCCGCTTCCCAAAGGCAGAGGCTCAGAAGTATCTCGGGATGTGGATCCCATCTTCGCTAAAACCCGCACTCCAGTACTTGAATTGAATCAGATCCACAATGTCCGCCTTCTATCTCATCGAGCGCGCGTTTTCTAACTAAGTTCAATGAAATATGCTTTGTTTGAGAAGTCAAGCTGGCAAACCTATGTTTTCAGCAAATCATCATCAAGCCAAAACATTAGCAGGGTAATGAATATGGCACAGTTGGACAGGGTGAACAATGCAGTCTAATTATAGTTCATCTGTTACGCGTCGCCCGCATGGCGAGGTCGGCGCGCAGAGGTTCTTGTGTTGGGGAGGGGGAGGGGTACGGAGATAATTGAGTTAGGTTGTGGGGGTTGTTCATAGGACAATTTCTGCTACTTGCGCGTAGCGAACGACCGTCACTGGGGGGTGGGGCAAAATGCGATCGCCACCTGGCGAAGGGGCCGGCCACGGAAGTGCAATGGCTTCTAACAGCTTCTTATGACAACACAGCACTGGATTCGCTAGCCACATAGCCGCTGCTTCGGCTTTTGCAAGCAACCGTTGGCGAAGGCCCTTGAAAACATTGGTTGGTGTCTGGTAGACAACCTGAAAGGCTTTGTTAATATCGACTAGATGATTCGCATCGATAAGCTTTGCGGAATAGAAGTCGAGATCGACAACAGTAGCTTATGTAGCCCCACTCATAAATCCCTACGACCTGCATGTATTCTTACAAAAACAGTGGCTATCAGGTTTTATGGGAGTGGAATTAAGACACGCAGTGGAATTTTCTTTAATAAATGTTAAAGGCATTTTTATTTTACTGTATTTAAATTGTTGTTGATTTATATCAGTATATTTTGCTAATCTGGATTATCCTTTAACTTATTGCGGAAAAATCTGATTATCAAATTGCAGGTTTCTTGAATTTCCCGAAAAACTTAAATGGTGGTTTGGAGGTCGTCAGCTTCAAGTTACCTGTGGTCCAACATACCGTTCTGGATTTAGATAAGTAAAGTCCGCGGCAAGAAACGACACGCACACTTTCAATTTACATGCGGAACAGCCTGTTCCCAGCGGCCGCGGGAAGCAACTTCGACTCCTTTTTTTCCACTTTACACTTACTTCTAAACATTCCCTTCTGTGCAGATCCTATTTCCCCACCCTCAAAACTCTATAACCACCGTTTTTGCAGGACAAAATGCTGGAACCAAGGGTATTTGAGTGAGGCTACATTAGCTACTTTTGCTTCGATATCGATCTAGTTTCATCTTTATTTAACCAGGCCGAACAACGAGGCGCTTGGAAAAGAGGCTACATGAGCGCATACCGGACTGATAACGTGTTTGGGAAGTCTGTACGACCCTAGTTGGTGTTTGCCGTACAAACCTGGAAATGTTGGACAGTCAGCGACAGAAAAACCCCTGAAATGGTACAAAAACGCGCTGGCCTTTTGCAGGCGTTTCGCATGCTGCGGTGTCAGGATTGCTGCCTAGCATCCAAATATATTTTTGATCCGGCCACTTCCACTAGCTTGCGCGGACAAACTACGTGTGGCCGGGGCACGCTTGGACATACGAAAATTCTTCTTCTCTAAGAGAGTAATTCAGGCATGGAATGCTCTGCCCGCTGACATTGTCATGACCACAGCTGTGGACAGGTTTATGATGAAGTTGGACCACTATAGCAAGCACGTCCTCTCAATTGAAGCCGGAGTAATTCCGTTTATAAAAAACGTACTGCTAGCTACATTTAAATAATATGTTTGTTTTGAATAACGGCTGATTGTCGTGGTGGACCCCCTTGTTTTCCCACCTGTTCGGCATATTCGGTGACCAGCAAGGGCATATCTCCTACACTTTGGTCACGTTCTCGTGATCCCTGCGTTATTCCTCTCGTGTTGCCCTTAGATTACTGCCATATGCGGCAATGGACTTCTCCTGACGTGCTTTTGACATGCCCAGCAGCAGCGCATCCTACACTGCATACTCTTTCCCCCACACCGCCTACAGAGTTTTTTTACAGTATGTTCTTTTCTATTTACTGGCATCGCCACTCTATTGTAATGTTCAACTAAACAAATGCACTTCATTGCGGCTTCCAAAGGATTTAACCGACATTTGCCTTGACAAACCTTACCTGACCTAACACCACTCATCCCATTCACCCAGTCTGATTAATCCTCTCCGATACAAACGTGTTGTTTTCGACCAACCGGAAAGACTTTATCTGGATCAAATTTTCATCTGATGCCAACTACGTTCCGTTTTTGTGGAAATATATGTACTAGAAATTTACTGCTAGATACGTTTTATTTAAAGAAAATATACTTCCCAGGTTTTTTGCGAAACTATTTGCCATGCTAGACTGTTACTGTCACCATCATTAAAAATTCGTCTCGAGTGAATTGCAAATATGTGACTTACATTTAAATGCAGGCCACACTTTACTTCCTCAAAACGGAACAGTCTTCGTGTACTTATGAAAACATCTTCGTCGGTCGAATAAAAAAGAGGGATACAACTTGGTACATAATGGGCGGTATAGATTAAGCCGCTGTTTATAAAGGAAATGCGCTTATGGATGCAGAGAAAAATAAGAAAGGTGGCTCATATTGAAAAACGCAACTCCTAGCCATCTTCTGGGCTACTAACGCAAACTCCAAAAAAATGGTCATATTTGAAGAGCAGGATCACTTGTAGTGGACGCTGGCGCTGCTGACTCATCGCGCCAAAGGTGCAGTCGTCCATCCGTCTATCGCTCAATGTCTGGAGCCTTCTAGTGACAAATCAAGTCTAGACTGTGCCCAACTTGTGGGGTTTAATCAATCACTACAAGGCTGCCGAGACAAAGAGAACATTCGGCCGCTACACCACACTCCGGAATCTCCTTCCATACTGGGTGGACGTGACGACCCCGCGCTCGCGCACGGCTCTCACGAGAAAACGTCAGGCCAGTCCGAGTGGCAACTTTCTCCTTAATCTTCTGTACACAATGTATTGCTCCAAACACTCTGCGCTTCCCAAGACTTCTGTCATCTCTCCTAAGGAAGCAGACCCAGCAGGTCGCAGCCGGTAGGGTTAACCTTCCTAGGCGTAACACTCCTTGACGCCGACAATTATGCTCGAAGTTCCGCAAAACGTCATAAACGTCACACACTTTTAGTATAAAGCGTTTTACAAGCACTTTCGTTTTTTGTCAAGGCAAGATGTGGTTGGCCGTATTCCACTGCGAAGGTAACTTGTCTGTTCGCATTGACAACCCGAGCAGAGATAGAAAAGACAATGATGTCTCGGAAAATATTACTATAAGTATCAGGCTATGGATCCCATCCGCTTCAGGAAACTTATTGCAGGGGATAAGGGAAGGTAATCATAGCAACAGTTTACTCTGTGCAGAAAGAAAAGAGAAAAGGGAAGAAGAAAGGGGATGTTGCACCGCACATCCATCCACTTTTTCCGACTTTCCAGCCTGATGATAATCGCCGCTTTGAGTGCCTTGAAGGCGAATGATCAGACGGATTCAGGTCAGCTTAAGACTGTGGGCAGTTTATCGGCCGTCGCGTACTCTCGAAATTTGCATCACCTGTCATGGGCTGTCACAGAAGTTGAAGGCAGTTAGCATTCGCTTGGAGCTATTCACGATATCCTTGTCTCACGTCTGCGACGGCCAAAACTGCAGTTTTTTAAATGACGGTTTTACCTCTACCTATAAAATCTTCCAGAATGTCATTGGGGATTTCTGGGTAAACGCAGATCTAAAAACGAGGACAAAAACTGCACTTTTACGGTGTTTCAGTCAATATGTTCCCGAGACACTATTGGACTTAGAATTTCGTCTGAGTGTTTCTTTCGACTGACGATGTATCCCTCAACATAAAGGGGCATAATATGGCGTGTTTTGTCAGTAGAGGGTCGCAGAAGTTTAAAACGATATGTATTTCTTTACAGACGAAAAGTGACATCGTATCTGAACTATTCAATTTTTTTCACTGCCTCTCTTTCTACTTTACGCCTCATTTCTTGTTGGATTAACTCATGGAGGTCAGACACATGTAGTTATATTAGGGGCCATGAAATCTCTCGTTGAGTATTCTTCAAGGAAAAAAAGTGCAGCAAGTATATGCTCCGAGCCTCAAACATCTACTTTACTCGGGAAAGCATAAATCCAGATCCCAATTCCTAATTGAGGTCGATGGAACACGAGCCCAGCGCGGACTCCAATCAGTGTCATGTCTGACTAATAATTAGCGTCAGTAATAGGACCAGCCCTACTGTTACTCAGCTACACTGCTAGCATGCAAAATTATGTATAAGAAGCAATAGTAGCAATAAAAGCGTTGAACTCATTGACTCTAGCTTGATACCTACTAATGGTAATGTTAAATAGCGCGGTAATACCAGCGCAAAGGACTACTGCCACATAACACTAACAAGGCGGTGTTCTGGCCTGTATTAAAGAAGGCAGCCTACGTCTGATTCCTACTTGGTTTGATCTGGAGTGCCGGTCTGAGTACAGTCACCGCAATAAGGTTCTTTTGAGGTGACCTTGAGGGTCAATGAGTAAAAAAAATAGGGCCAGCATATTGTCGATTGGGACCAGGCTGCTGTGGAGGTTCTGGCATAGTCAGCAGCCGTCAAATATGTAGGTCGAGGCTAGCCATCGCGACTTGGGTGTGAAGGCGACCTCTGCACGTCTTAAGCATTTGAAATCTGCCGTAAGCACTGGTCTCTCTGCATCTCTAACATCTTTAATAACGTCGGCAGTCGGGGTATGACGCACAGAACTACAAATCAGTATTTTCAGTGACAGAAGACCTTCGAATTGGGTATTTTCACACTAGCTCATCATGTGTAAAATATGGCCCTTACGTTACTCGGTTACAGTTAACTTTCTGGCGCTTTTAGGTTGTTCCTCAATGAGCTTTATTGAGGTTATATGTGTGGGAGCCGAATGGGCTCCTGCAGTTACAAAACGTAGTCCTTCAGCGTACGAGCATTTGACAGTGATAGAAGTGCCTCAGAATCTAAAAGAAGACGTAAAAGTTCGACGCGTCATCATTAAAAAGAGGTATAGAGCCAATTAAGGCGTGACAATTACCAGATAAGCCATCAGGCACAGGCAAGCCACCTATCCCACTCCAGTGGGCCGTAGCACGACGCAAAGTGTTGAAGGAGATGACTTTTTGTTCGACTGTTTCTTTCAACGTGTCCGCGACCATATGGATGAAAGGGTGTTGTGCGGATCTTATAGATCCGTTTACATTGATTTTGGTGGAGCCCGCATTGGTCGTGTTGGGTCTTGAAGAGAGTTGCACGTTTAAAATGAGTTGACCACCAAAACCTTTGTCGTACTGCTTTCGCCATTTTGTGTTTTCCGACCTGCCCGAGTTCATGAGGTAGACACGCCAAAGCGGGAAGAAGTAAGCTACTGGGAAGGAATATTCAAGGTGAATTTGTGGGTTCACTCTTATCAATCGAATATCATTAAATGTAGAAATATACGGTCATTAGATGCTAAGAATATGGGCCTCCTTCAAAGGGCTGAACAAGTTTCTATTCATATGTCTATTTTGGCAGTGAACAATTGATCATTTACAGTGTCTAGATCTGTGCTTTGGATTACGCCTCAGTGATAGCGTGTAGGTTTACCTGCTTGTATATAAATTATTTGCATTATAAAAAATCATGCCATTCTGTGCGGAAGTTCACCCTGCACGAATACAAACAAGTGCGCATGCGCCAGCGTCCACCCTCACCGGTCTGACAAATCACCCTTAAGGCTGAGTCCCATGGGTCCTAACTGTTGAGGCTTCCACATTGTGGTACTTTGGGTGGTAATGCGCCGTCTGACTGACAACATCCTCCAACCCATTATGAGCTTTTTCTGTATAAAATACAATTATTCTCCATTTGTGCTTTCAGTTTTTTTGCCCCTACGGAACCGGGCCTAGAGATTGCATTGCGATATGTCAGTATCGCCGAACCTGGGCTGGCAATGTGACAAGACGTCCGCGCTTAAATATTGCCTCTCAGACCCGTAAAAACAACTCAACGTGTACTGTTGCAGTATTTTCTGCCATATAGTCAAGTGTCCTTCTGCGTCTTTATTTTTCTGCAAACAGTGGAGGGCTTTAGGGTCGGAGCGAACACTAAGAAATAAGTAGAATAAAAATGGCCAGGCTTGCTTGATGAAAGGGAAAATGGCTAACAGCTGTCTTCCGTAAGTAAAATGATTTCGTCTGCGTTTCGTCGAGATTTTGCTAGCAAAATAATTCGGTCAGGTAAATGATGGACATTTATGACATTTATAGTTTTCAAACGTCGCAACGAGAATTATGTTGCCTTGCTTAGCAGTCTTCCTGAAGGCACGCATTTCATTCGAATGAATCATACAATGTTAACACTTAAACAAAGCGCATCAATATTTGGAATGCTGCAGCTGCGTTGCATGAGCCAAATTGCATGGACTCGAACTCGAGCAGCACCTGTAAGAGCATAAGCGGCAGTTGTTTGGGTGTCATTTTGTTCACCCCTTACTTACTGTCTATTGCATGCTTATACTTTTATCAGTCTTACGTCCCTTAGATCATTATAATTTTAAAACAGGCGTTTATGGCAGGATTTGTTGATATCAAAACATTTCGTGACAACTTCTCAGCTGCATATTGTCGCTAAATGGTGATGGGAAGAGAATGAATGGCATAACAGCATAACGGCAACGACCGTGGTTCAGTTAAGGTAATAGTCGATAAAGGACACTGCGTTAAGTCGATGTATAGGAAGGAGGAGGGAAGATAACGAAAACATATTAACAAATGTACCGCTGGACGAAACAATAGACATTATTTGTGGCTATGCATCAGAAACCCGTCTGTCGCCTTAAATACTGCACCAATTGCTGCTACTGTGTACCAACAATGCTCAATTTCTATTGAATAAACAATTTTATAGACAAATGGAAGGAGTCGCAATGGGCAATTATATAGAAGAAATGTGGACGATATATTCACACTTTTTGATTCTAAGGCAAACGCCGATGACCTCCTTAATTTTATGAATCACAAAATTAAATTCACAATGGAAACAGATCAACACAACAAGCTATCCTTTCTAGATTTTCTCATGTTTCAGTAAGGCGCTCGGTTTTACACAAAAATACGTTGAATGGGCAATATCTACATTTCCTCAGTTTTGTGCCAATGCAATGCAGGCGAAATCTCTGTACATACTGTCTTTCAAGGAGCAAGGAACATTTGATTTAGTGAGACCCTGCCTGCAGACCTTTATCGCGTCAAATAAACTGCGGCTATTCTGCACGCTTTACTCGG
>UYRU01043007.1:0-19478 GCA_900617775.1 Dibothriocephalus latus | reverse complement strand
CGCACACCTTCAATTTACATGCGGAACAACTTACTCCCAGCGGCCGCTGGAAGCAAATTCGACTACATTTTTTTCATTTTACACTTACTTCTAAAAAACATTCTTCTCTAGCCATCCTATTTCCCCACCCCCAAAATGTTATTACCACCTCTTTTGCAAGACAAAATGCTGGACTAGAGGTATATGAGGGGGCCTACACAAGCTACTTTTGCCCAGAATTGTTTGCAAATGCAACGTTTAGAATAGTGTTTTTCAAATAAAGCCTTTAGCTCTCTCTCTCTGACTCATTCAATAGCTTATAACCAATCATAGCAAGTGAGTAAATACAGCACAGCGCGGTTTGGCAGAATAATAGTGCGGCATATTTCTCGGCACATCTGATGGTCTGCGCCGGCTTGCTTAACGCAGATTCTGGATGTTTTGCGTTTTTTTTTCAGTTCGCATTTGCCTGCATACACACATGCTAGCAGACTTTGTGGTGTGTCAAAACAGTTTGGTTTTTTTCAGAATGTTCTTTGAATAGGCTAACCTGGGAGTAGGTAAATCAGGCAAATTGCAGCCGTGAAATGTGTGCGCACACAGCGTTCTGGACAACCGTCACGTTAAATTCACAGTTCGGCCCGTGAGCGTGAAAGCGCGCGTGTGTAGCGACCTCGAGTAGGCTTTAGAACAAAAGATGAAATAACCCTCCGGCGGCTGAATTCCTTTGCCGCTAAATTGTATGTTTAGCAGTCTTCCCCGGCTGCATAGTGACCGTGTTATGTTTGAAGAGTTAAAAGGAGGTTCGAAGCAACCAAAAGCCACGTTTAAACTTTTAAAACGAAATCGCCTTAAGTAAAGTGTGTTTAAACTTTGCGAAAATTCCCATTGTTAATAGCAAAAAGGAATTGGCGAGCATACGGTTGCTTTCGATAAATTATCTTCGGACCTGTACAATTATATGCTAATTAAACAAATGAATCATGCGGTTAGGTGGAAAGAAGTAGTGTTGCTTTCAGGGGCGGTGGGGTGGGGGAATTAAGGTTAAAATGTCAGTGTCCAGGCGGACAGGCGGCTAAGATACGTGATGAACCGCGCGCGACTGAATTAGTGACTTGTGCATTTTGACCAAAAGATCGCGTTTAAGGTCGTAATTTGGGCAGCGACCGGACGTCTCCTACGATTTACCAAGGATGTTGCAATACGCAGGGGAAAGCCAGAACTCTGCAAGAAGCTGGATCATGTGATCAGCCTCGCATTGCCGTGGTAACGATCGATCACCTCAGTCCTTCTCGCGTCTTCTACCTCCCCCTCCCGTTATGACCGAGTTCTGCCCTGTACTTTGCCCCCCCCCCTTTAATTACACATCACAGGCTTTCACTGTAACCTGAACTGCCTTGTTGTGATTATCACCTGCCCCCTCGTCTACCCCTCACTACGCACCCACATTTTTCACTTATGTTTCCCATCCTATTTGCCTATTAAGCTTCATCCTTCCAAATGGACAGTTAATTCACTATATTAACAAGCAATTACCGTTTGCAGATGAATTAGAGGTCACGAAATTTTATGACGTCAATAAATTCTGCTCAGCTCGTGATCTTCATCTTGTTCAAATGTAAACTGTGCCCAATAGAACGCACAATTTGTCGACTTTAAAACAGCACTAAGTTATTTCTTTTCTCAGTGGTACCCAAATGTTTTAAGTAAAAAGCATAAATGTGTGTATGTTGTCTACCATATTTTGAGTGTTATCTGAATTAATAGCACCCAAGTGAGAGTTTGAATTTTTAACTCTTTGTCAATGGAAAGAGTAAACACCAAGTCCAATTTAATAATCGCTTAGTTAGAAGTAGCAGTAGCATCGTTGGAGATTTCATCTAATTATTTGGTAGCATCAAGCAAAATTAGCTGGCAAGGTAGTCCAGGTGAATAGGGGTACCTTGTCCTTAGCATGAGTTCACTGAAATTATAACTCATAACGTTTTTCGAGATGCCTATTTTTATAACCAGTGGTGCATTTTTACATCATCACATAATATTTGGACACAATGGTGCGTTTGTTCATCAAGGGCACTGTAGTGCAATGGGTAAGGGCGTTCGGTGCCTAATCTTTCCTTGATTCATAGACAGTACTGCCGGATTTCTTTCGATCAAATCTAGTGATTAGTGCAAAGATGCCCTCTTATTACCAAACAAAGGCTGGACCATACTTGAATGTAGAAAGCTCACAAAATGTATGAAGAGCTAATCAATACAAATAAAATGCGAACCCGCAAATCAGTACTGCAACTCGTCTTGCGCTAAACGACAGCAAATGTAGCTATGTCAGTGTTTAAGTTCTGGCCATAAACTCACCCAAAAGAACAAACTTTTGAGCTAAAACTAAACGATTATTTAGTCTATTTGACAAACAAGCCTCTGGCCGTAAGTGCTTAGATGTCCTCCGATATTTACCAAGGGCAAGGGGCAGCCTGATGTCCTCACGGATCAATCTGTTGTATATAAACGGAACTCACAGTGTTATCTAATGGCCGTTGTTAGCATTATAGTGCTAACCCTAAAAAAAACATTCTCGCGAACAATTGATGATGTGTTTATTGATTATTTTGGTGAGCGGTATCCGCACCTACCTCCGAGAATAAAATGAATTCTCGGCTGTGGAGCTAACCACTTTGCCGCAATGGAGGCATCTGTGTCATACCTGCAATTAATTTAAATTTAATTGAATCCGAAGAGATTTGCGAACACACTGTTTTCGCCATTTAAATCAGACAGCAGACACACAGCAAAAAGAGCAGCTTTGACCCACATATTTTTTGCGTTGCCATGATCAGGAAAAAACAGTGGCATTATCTCACGGCACCCACCAGTGGACACTGGAATCCACGTTGTACACGGATTTTATGTTATCTATGCAATCAATGCTGTCAAGATTAAAGCTCTCATTCCGGAAAAACCAAGAGTGTAAAACGGCTTTACCCCCATCTTGTTCTTTGATTATCCTGGCGTGAGTGTCGGCTGTATAAGTCAACGGTGTGAAACGCTCAGCACAGAACCTCTTAAAACTATTCCCTGACATGAGCCGTTATAGCTTGTTTTTGGGCTATCACTTTGAAGAAGACGTTCATTGCCCAAAATGAAATTCCAGTGAATGTCTATTAATGATGGGAACTCAATGATTACGGTATGAAGTCCAATATATCGATTTCCGCGTTTCGAGTGCAAATTACTGAGTCGTCACTCCTGTATCGCTCTGTCTTACGAATTCACAGTAGAAACATGCCGTTCGTTTGAACTACGTACCTCCTACCCACTAATGCCACCTTCAAAGCCACGGGTTCGCCTATCAAATGTATCAATATTCCGGAAACGCTGATCACATTTTCTACCTCAATATATTTCCATCCTTTCCGCCTACCTACTTGCTTCGCGATTAGATTATTGCTTTACGCATATGGCTCTCTAAGAAAGCAGACTGGTACATAAACGTTTTCTGTAATAGGGGTGAATTTGGGCTGAAAAGCTGGAAGGCTGAATATGCCTCTGGCTTTATTTTAATACTGTCTACTGAATCCAAACCGTAACCGCACACTCAATTCGAACAGTAATTCTAAACATGTACTTGAAGGTTAGCGTACTTCTAGCGTTAAACCTATTTTAATTTTAACCAACATTTTAACCCTTACTACTCTGGAATTTGACGCAATAGCACTTCTAACACGGGCACTTCCTGCGCGGCGGGTCTTATTTATCATAACAAGGATATATCAAAACAAATCCGCAACGGGACTTGGCACCGATTCCTTGCAAGGAGCACCACAGTAACAGAAAACCCCAGGTTCCTCTTTTTGCGTGGCCGGTAGTAGTACGGGTTTTATGGGTGGGGCACATCAGGGGTAATAAATAGTAATTAAAGTAGTAAAGCAAATAAAAGTACAGCAAAGTGCGAACGTACTCGAATTCCTGCTTAATTTGTCATCAGGTAATTGTCTTCACGTGCTCTGGAGGTTTTATACGTCGCAAGAGCTGAAACCTCTCACAAATTTATGCACCGATCGGCCTTGCCCAGAAGGTGTAAAAAAGGGGATATGGAAAGCACCCGCTGGTTTTGCCTTTGAAACGGCTTGCCTTTCGAGCAACGACTACTATTAGCCACCAGATAAATTCACTAAATGGCAATGCAGATGGAAGCGAACAGTTCAGAATTGGAGGCTCTGAGTGCCGCGGCTAGAATTTCAGTAGCCTGACTTTGCGGATTCTGGCTTGAACCCATCATCCTAGACGACACTCTTCTGTGGTTAAAACTATCGAATATTTTCCTTCTGAAATTGTAATGTAGTTGTTCTAAACTAGCATTTCTCAGTGGCAGGTATCGATACAAAACAACTTACTGAAGAGCCGTCTTTAAGGGAAAGGTATTAATATTGTCTGTACGTCCTTATGAAACCCCAAGAAACCCCTTTAAGTGGCTGAAGCTCGATTTTGAAAGGTAAAATACCTGCATGAAACTGATAGGTTTCTCAAACTCGAAAATGTTAGAAATCTGAGATATGAATTATAATTCTACTTTTGCTCACCGGAATAAATTTGAAGATTTGCTGACGTTCCGGACAGCTGGGTCTGCTATTCTTTGTCAAAGTGAATACTGACTTTTATCGACTGAAAGCTTAAAGGTTTGGCCTTTGGCCGATCTATTTTTCTCCGTTCGCAAATTTTAACTGCTGATCGTTAAAAGTCAGTATTCGCTTTGACAAATGACAGCAGGCCCAGCTGTCCGAAACGTCCGCCAATCTTCAAATTTATTCTGGTGAACAGAAGATGAATTAAAACTGATAGTTTTCCTTTCAATAAATATAATTTAAACAAATGAAAATAATTAAAATAAACCTATAGCACAAACAGTGAGTGAAAGCAAAGACGCACGTGTTTCAACGATTTGTGCCGCTAAATGATGCATTCTCAGGTGGACACTGGGGGCAGAGGTGACTTTACTTATCGTTGTTCTAGCACATTTTGTAATCCTCGATCATATTCGGAGTACTCATCACATAACAGTAGATGCGTTATCACAAGAACTGTTACCGAAGTTCAGAAATAAGATTTCGATTAGAAACGAGCACCTTAGTGTGATTGAAATATTAATTACCTCGCTGCGTAATAAAAAAATTTCTGTTCACGTCTGGAGACCGGCTTTCGAAAAAGATTCTTTCCGTTTGCCTGCTAAATCCAAAATGTGAAAAAGGACTCCTACAGTGGCATGAACGTTCTCCCATTTCCATTTGATGTGCTTATAAGTTTTGTTCTATAAAAAGCGGCGCAAAAGAATTCTCTGTTGTAATCATTTGGCAGAAAACTATGTTCACGTCAGTTTTTTAAATGAAATGTTTGGTTTTTCAAAACTTTTTTCAATTCCTGAATAATGCCTAACCTGATCTGCCGTCATACCTGACTTCAGACTTTTGAAACTTTAAGCTGTCCATTTTAGACGTAAGAAAACCGGCAACTCTCTGTATGGTGGTAAGAATATGTCAAATATGGCCTATAACATGTTACAGTGGATTAGGCCACAATATATACCTTTAAAGACAATATGAATAAATGCTCAAATATTGTGCTTCATAAATTGATATTTCATGTTCTCAGTATACATTTTACAAACCAGCGACATTTTAACAAAATGATACTTTGTGCATTTTTTCTAAGATATATTTTTATTAAATAAGAGCACCATATATCACTATAAACAATAATGCTACCATTTAGTCATATCTATCAGATAAACCGCTTCTTATGCGGCCGATAAAACTCCGCACGGAAGCCTTTTTGGCTGAAATGTCTGGGAATTATCTCAGATACTAATGAACATTACGATGCTACATAATTAATATGTTTTAACGGGAAACGCCTGTTGGAATTTTGGTTCACATTTTCGTGACGTACCTTACCTTACGCAGCTTAACATTGATAGATACTTATAAAAGGGCTGAAACCAAAAGTACCATGACACATTATACCAAAGCAATGGCACGTTTTTTTTTGACTACCACACATTTTCTGAATGGCATGTTACTTGTACCCATTCTACTTCGTGGCTGTTGCTTATACTTTTTTCATTCTCGCTGAAGTGGTCTGCAAAGATGGAGCAAATCCCAACAGTACAGTAGAAGCAGGTCTGTCTCAGGAACTTATAACTGAACATTCTTAAGCTGTGTTTCAACTAGAAGGGAGTGCTTGGATGGGGTTGGGGGTTTATAAAACTACTTACCGATCAATAATATTATGCGATATGGACTGTAAGCCACCTTTTGCGGGAACATTTATCTTCCAGCCACCTGCAAAATCTCCAACATGTACAAACATAACTACCTAGGTTAAATGCATTGCTCACACTGATTTTCAATCAGGCTTCTCAAACTAAACGTTCACTATGTTGCGTGAACAAAAAAACTAGCATCTGTGGATGTCGTTTAGAATACGAAATATAGGCCATAGGCATCAGTAGTACGTGGGTATCTCTTCTCTAATTATCCTATGCAGTATGCCTTAAAGAAGACTGCATTTTCCATTCTTCATTTTTGTAATTTTTGCATCTATGCGGACATTTTTTAACTTGGCTGCTGGCTCTTCTGCGTCCTCTCATTTAGATCTATTCTTCTTTTTGATAGTCAGCATCGTTGAGTGTTAATCAAAGATGGTGCCTAGGTGTGATTCGAACCCACAACAACGATGTCCACGGTTTGAGAACAGCCAACATAATTAAGACGGGCAGAGTGCTGGCTGTACTTAAACTATGTACCTGTTGTCGAGGGGTTGAATCACACTAAGCCTGTTGAGTTCTTCCTGAATAGGGTACTTGAATTAACAAAGTCTACTAAAATATGAGCCACCCCTAACTTGATAATCCAGCAATTAAGGCTTTAACTATGATGACTGTTGTATTGGGTGGTCTCCTTTTCGGCGAATTAATGATTTTGTCAGTAAAGTCAATAAATAGAACAATTGCTAAGCAGGAAGTAAAGCGGCTAACAGGCTCTGCTATGACAGCTTCAGCGTATAACGAACGTAGGATTTGTGTCGTTTTAGTCAACCTCTTGGCAGAACCCGCATTTTTGAAAAAATATGTATGTACGCTTGTTTGTGGAATTGTCATTCTACAATATTCAGCAACACAGTCCTCCGTTCATCGGGAATAAAATGAAATGTAAAACAGATAACAAAGCGAGATAACAAATGATGTAAAATAGTCAAAAACTGAAACCGTCGTCATCATGAAAAATCATCCATGCTTGAACAACCAAAATGTACGTCACATTTTACATCCTCCAAAATTGTGTTCGCGATAAGTTCATATGGTTCCACCTTTTTAATTCAAATAAACCAAGAGGAGTGGCAATCAGTACATCATGGGCTTCATAGATCAACCTATGTAAAGTCAGGTAAACTCTTATGTAAACGGAGGCTCTATTTAAGAAGCCCGTGGTTACCGTAAACATCTGCGTTTTCACTATAAAAGATGACCTCATTCTTGAAAAAATGGATTATACTAGGTTTCGGACGCAATCGCGGTAGGCAGGAAATTGATAAGTTCAGGGATAGCTTGCGTGACAATAGCATCAAAAATTCCGTTTTTACAGAGATAAACATGCTTTACGATTCAAGGTAAGAGTAAGTTTTAATTGCCATATTTACGCAAAAATATGACAATTTCCTATAAATATTGTCCCACGCTTCCTAGTATCTGCATATACTACTATACATTTGAGTGCCTCCTTAATTTAATCCTCTCTTACCGACATCTGGGCGCTTCTTATCGGTTTAACCGCACCTTTTCGTCTCATCCTGAAACCCTGTTTCAGAAGATGTACCAACTTTTATTATTGGTGCTTGGGTCCTGCTTCTTTTCTACCAAGAACTTTGTTGTATCACCATTAATTTCTGTTATATTCTTTTTCGTGATAACGTTGAAGTGGATGTCGATAGGCATTTGCGTGCGCCTTTGCATGTTAGGCAAACGAAAGTTTTCGATTAGTTCATCATCAGGCAAATACCCTTATATAAGTGAGGGTAGATTTAGGAAATTGTAAGCAACCAATCAGTAGTAATAATGGGGCGAGGTGTTAATGGATCAAAGGAGGTCAGACTCTCGTCATAACTAGGACCAGAGAGGGGGAAGCGGGTGAAAGGGCTCCAACAATTAGTTCATTTCGCCCCGTTGTCCTTGACTCGCGTTTTGTTGGAGTGCCTGAGGATGCAAGGTGTCATCGTCTCGTGACGGCGTGGGTGGCCTGGGATGTTTGCTGTCGCTACTTTGTCGCTGTTTCGCGAGTAAGGGACACCTGCCGTCGCTGTTTCCTCACCGTCTCGTTTCGTTTCCCTTATTGCTCACCTTCACACTTTCAGGGCATAGAACTTACAAAAACCTGTTTATCCTAAGTAGGTTTTATCTCCCCTAGTTATGGTTTTTGCTATGCCAAGGATGCTCGGAGGGAGTCCTGAGTAGAATTGAAAACAGTTTCTTTTTGACAATTTATTGTCTATAAGTTGCGAACCTGGGATATAGGCAACCATGGCAGTAAGTTCCTAAGTCCACTTCAGTTGGCAAACCTTTTGGGTCTTTTACTACTGCGCAATCTCGATTTTAAACCGTGCATAATGAGGTCAGGTTTTTCATCAGCTCCAAGGTCCTTTCGTCGTGCACGACTCGTTTTCGTACGCTTCTCACTCTAACCAATTTAAATTAAGGTTCCCCTTCTGCTAAAACCCCCACCTGGAATTCGCCGAGGCTACGATAGCTTCCATACGAAGAGGTAAATAATTTAAGTTTTATTAAGTGGAAATATGCTCTATTTAACACACACCTGGTTAAATATAATAAATCATGAGATACATACAGAAACCGGCTAGCCAACGAGCTCGCGGCGCAGAGGAACAGAATTGTAGACTTATTATCGACAGGTCCCCGTTTTGACCATCAGCTTATTCACCACCTGGGGAGGGATACGGCTGGCTGATGTCGACCTATCACCTAGAAATAGACATTTCAGTCTTTGTCGGTAGTGCCCTTTAGTCTAGAACGGTTAGTTACCAGTAATATTTACCTTCCAATTGGACGTATTTATAAGGAATTATACTTTGATTTCAAATAATCTCACAGAAATTGCCCAACACGGAATCTTGGGTAAGCAAAACTGAAAAGTTGATTTTTATATAGATAGATCTCGTAAGGGTGTGATTGATGTTTCTTAAACATTCATCGAGCGATCTAACTAACTCACCACATTTTGACGGACCTTTTGCCGACCCCTACCCTTGAACACGGTTAAACAGGGGCAGGCTCTGACGGCGTTACGAACCAGTTTCACGCGAGGATATCAAACATTGTGGAATCAACCACAAAAGCGTCCAATCATAGGGCCACAACAATACGAATACATATTAGAACACCAGCCACCCGTTGCCCTTATGTTATATCCACTTCATGGAACCCCAGTCAGGCTTGGCGTCCCCACCTGTCTTGCACGATCCCGCCTCTGGTTTCCTTGACTCTCTTTTGACATCAGGCACATATGGATGAAGGAAAAGATGGAACGCAGTAGAAGTAAAACAGGTCCACTATCACTGAGAACTGACCCCCGCGTAAGTCGCTGTTCCTGCGCCACCGGGCTCTGTAGAAACGGTGGATACCGTTGGAGTCGAGCGTCAAAATATCGGTACCTGGAGTAGCAAATTTTGAGAATGATATTTGAATATATATCTATATTGCCTGAATAAAATGGATCCATGTAGTCTATCAGACTCGCGTGTGAACTTGCTAGAACCTAAGAACCTAGAAACAATTCATGTTCATCTAAAGACCATTGGACCACAAAGTATAACTTGTCCGATTGAACTTAAAGTTCACCATCCTTATGCAAAGTCATGTTTCATGGGAGGACATCTTTAAGACAGGTTTTCTTCGACTTATTATTATCCTTCCTTTTCATCTGTGCGTCAACCAAGAATGCTAATTTACGTTATCACCTGAAACTTGCATAAAAATTTGGCTTAGAATTCCCTATGATCTCAATTTCGTCGTTTCTAAGTCATTTACATATGACGTAATTTTCAGTTTAACTTTTGGTTTACCTTATTGAGCAAGTCTGAGAGTTTACACGTTGTATGGACTAGATTCAGCCTTTACTAAAGCTGGATCAGTTTCTTAATATAAGGACGTTCAGTTTGTTATTAAGGCTTAGCGTAGGGTCAGGTCCATTGACATAACAAGCAATTCCAAGTGACCTTAGAGAAATCATTGGCATCTCCAACATAATCTGACTCGCAGGGAATAACCCGCCAAACAGTGGCCGGCCCATTTAATGTTAGTTAAAACAACCGCCGGACTGACTTGCTATAGCACTGCGAGTAAAGAAGGCTGAGCGAGAACCGTAATTGTTTGTTTATTGTTCTGGGCTTTCAAATCTGTAGCAGAGTTCATCGTCAGAGATAATAGCAGAAAATGTATAACTTATCAACTATCAAGATTTCCTATAATTTCCCTCCTTTTGTTGCTGTTGTTCTCTTTGACGATAAACTCATGTCCGATTTTAAAAACTCAGAACAATAAACAAACAATTTCGGGACTCGATCAGCCTCTTCCTATTGACGGGAACACCTGGAACGCGAACCGCCGCACTTATAGTGATGTGTGCTCGCTCATCACCCTTACAGAAGGTAAGTAAGGCAAATTCGGATATTGTAGGAAATCTTTCGGTCGGACTGGCTTAAAAGGCCTCCGACAAAAATAGGCGTAGAAGCTTCCCCCCACCTGATATGCGTCGTCTTCTGCAACATTCTAGGAAGGGTAAATGTACTATGCCTTAAACTTAAACCTTACTCAAACGTTAAGTCTAACCAACATATTAGGTCATATTTGTTTTTTGGCAATTCGATTATGTCAACTGCTGGAGCTTGTGGAACCGAAGTAAAGCCAGCTCTCTCATTCTTGGCAGGGTCTTGCCGTCGAAGCGTCTTTGATAACTGGGTTCACGAACAGACTGTGGTAGATGGACATACGAGCAGAAATTTAAACTTTACTCTTCGCCTCTATCGGCCACTTTTACTGGTTTGAACTCCTTACCATTCTGCTTATGGTTTCTTTTTGACCGCCATCGTCAGTTTTGTTAAAATGCTTAACAGTGTTGGTTAGAAGCGTCCGTATTTACCTTACATGCGACTTCTGAGTGGAGACGGAGACCCACAGACTTCGATAGAAGGGCAAGGTAGTCTATCTTTAATTATATAAGTAACGCAACCAAAGTGAATTGAGATACCTCTGGCTTACCTGACATTAATGGCTAATCATACGCTAGCTCTGGATTGAAAATCCTTGCAAGTCTAACCCCTGTACATTGGTCATCTGCCCTATGGGCCAGTAAATAAATCGTGTGATTTTCCCGAATTCGGCTGTGGTTGACAATAGGTGCGATCCTGTGGGTGTGCTGATTTGTTGATTAACCTATCGAAAGCTGCACACTGTCCGAGTTTTGTATTTGGTTCCGATTTACAGGTATTAAAAGCGGTCACGTAACGCCGAGTCCTTACTTATATATTATAATAAAGCACAAAAAAGAAAGAGGACCGGAATTAAAAGTGATCTCTACCTTGATACTAGTAACAGCCGTGTGGCATCCACCGGGCCGTTCTCAAGTACTCGTAAATATGCCTCATCGCATTCGACGGGACGCAAACTTGCGGCGCACGCGTTTCCTCAACTTAAGCTTGGATGCAAAATATCTAATGCACTCAAGACATTTACAATAAGCTGTAATATTTACACCTATGCAGAAGGCATGTCTAGGTTCTGCTGCCCAGAGGGAACTCAGAAGGAGGTTGATCTACATGAAGAACAAGGGACCGGTATCCATTTTCACGAGGAGGTCAGCCACAGAGGTGTTTGTTTCGTGCCTAGCGAGACGTTTTCACTCAATTTTAATTCTTAGGTCAAATAATTTCCATTCTCCTTAGTTTTGAACAGACCATGGTGTCGTTTTCAGCACGCTCTTTGTCAAGCACATAACCGCCTGACAAGTGCTGTTAAAAGGTTGATCGAAAAGAAGCAGACGCCATTGCTTGAACAAGCGTTTTCTTCGCTCGATGTGTTGGATCCATGCTTGTAGCCATCTTCTGAAGTGGAAAAGCATGTGGGTACCGCATGCACGCGGGGTTGCAGCATTCATAGTATATACCCGCTACGATACCGCATACACTGACGGCTGCCGCCTTCATCGAAGATAATTGGGATGGTGATTACCTGATGGCCGGCATTCAAGTAATTTATCTCCGCAACCTTCCCAATTGTGTTGGACGTTGAAGTGATGCTTATTCGACCTTAACAGAAATGGCTTACTCTGTTTACAATTCGTAAAAGATAACCGGAGGTGGATTATTATTTTAATTATTGTAAAGCCTTATCAAGAAATATTTTGGTTGAATCATGGTATCAACTTTCAAACAAGCTTCTTTAAGGTCTCTCATAAGATTTACGCTTCGCAAAAATGACTTCATAAATAGCATGGTTTGTTCCCAATTGTTGCCTTCGCCTATTGATGCCCATTCGTTGCCTTTATAAATACAAAATATTTTAAGGCAGACATGGATAGCAGAATTTATTAGATCTAATAAAGTTCACGGCGGCTTTTCAAATAAACCCGTCTTTGTATGATTAAGATAATGAATGGACGCGTACCGCGGATTAAAATTTCATAGAATGTCAGCGCATAACAACAAGGGTCATAGGTTATTGCACATAATGATCAGATGAAAGACAATAATTCAAACCAGATATGAAGAAAATAAAAATTATGAGGATGTTAACACAAACCACCGTCGAGATTAAATCTTGGCCGTTGATTCAAAATACTTGTTTGGGGAAGAGAACATTGGAACCGGCGTTACTTAGAAGGAGCTTACATAAGGTGGGAGAAACCAGGCCTATGCAAGCAGCTAGATCCTGTGGACAACCTCCAATTGCCTGTTAATCGGATGCCTAACTTTTATTACGATTGTGACTTTTGTTTGAGTTTGAATTTGTGTATTCAATCTGATCATTATATGCAGTGAACTATGAACCCTGTTGTTCTGCACGGACATTCTGTGAAAGTTCAAACTGATGTATGCCTCAATTTGTTAATTAAACCATGCAAAGACAGGTTGCAGTTGAAAAGCCGTCTCGGAATCAATGGAATACAGTGGATTCTTCTGTTTATGCCTCCGTTAACTTTATACCGGAGGAAAAGTGCTTCAAATTCAAATGTATTTTATACAAGACAGACACAAACCTCTTCCTCCTTACAGTAAACAGGAAAAAATTACGTCTTTTTTAGATGTCTCGCTTGCATAAAAATTTCCAATATCCAAATAATGTTGATAATGACTTGCCGTTATGCTTGCATTCGTGCCTCAACAATTACATTTTGTATACGTTCCATCTAAGAGAAATCGCGCATTTCTCTGCATCGTTTCGAAGAAGATGAACAATTCTCACATGCGTTGGTTTATAGATGAGTCGCATTGGATATTTTAGAAGATTATTAATAAAAACGGAGATAGGCATATTTATTAATGAAAATTCTTGTTGCTTCTTTGTATCGAAAAAAAATTCAGAAATTCGACGAACTTTTCATGCAATAGCCCATCAACTGTTTGTCTTAGAACTGAATGTGCAGAGATTAGGTCATTGCGCTTCCTAATAGACTGAAGTCCCGTTAACCATAACTCTCCCCGCCCGCACTTCACCTTATTTTCACCGTTCGTGAGAATTTCCACCCCGTTGGGCTTGCATGTGTGGCCATGTCAATGTTTTTTCAAATGATGATGATAACTGCTATTGTGAATTGGATAAGGTAGGAAAAATTTCTTGTGTCAGCGATCGTGTAAACATCTTCTCATTAACGTTCTCTGACTATAAATTTGGCAAAACATTTATCAGGCATAGACAGCGACATTTATTGGATCTTATAAATTTCATGACAGCCTTTCAACTGCAACTCGTCTTTGCGTGATTTAGGTATCGAACAAAAGCATTCAGCAGCTTTAAATTCCACAGAATGTCAATATGAGTAAAAGTCATTGTTCACTAAAAATATTGATCAGATGATAGCCACCACTGAAATTCATTTAATTATGATACATGCTGTTATGCGTTCACATTCTGCGAAAATTAAAACATTGTTCCATTCGTTTAGTACTTTTTATTTTATGGAGCAGTGCTAAACAGATGCAGTAACGCAGATACTAACATTTCTGTTACACTTGGCAAGAGACCAGTTGAAAGAAAATGCGTTAGCGCGCAAGATATCTAAATTCTAGGTATGTTAAAAAGCAATCTACTTATTAACCTGATTTTACATTGTGTTATATTTAAAAAACCCCAGGAGGCAGTGAAATTGCGGAACAGAAACACTGCGATTAAATTTAGCGTAGCCCAGTTTGTCGTTCACGAAATGCACGTCCTAGACGTAGCCGGCAATTACTAGCATAAGTGGTCGCTTTGAGTATCCAGGCCTAACTTCCACTACATATAATTTGTGCACAGTACAAAGCAAATCTACAAAGCATAATTATGGCCTTTATCGTTGGCCCTAGGCGCCACATAAAACACTCCCTTTTTAGGCAAAGTTTTCTTCAATAATGCTTTGAGAACTCCGATTTTTCCTTCCATTCTACTGGCTCAAAAAGCCTCAAACGATCAGCCTGTCATTAGCTGGAATGCCCCTGGACCTGCCGTTCTCTTACTGAGTGCATTCTTAACCGAATTAAAACCTCATGGAAACAAGTCTGTCCGAAGATACTAGTATTTTGGGTGACGAAAAAGCCAAAACAAACTCCCGTTGTGCGTATTTTCACTTATCAGTATTTTTTGGATTGCTGAGCGCCTGATTTTTTTACTTTCCTGCGAAATTTTAGATGACACAAGTTAAGGGAAGGCATGCCATGCGTTTTGCTGCCTTAAGTTTTGAGCGGAATAATTTATGACGTTTGGTTAACAACTCGCGGTAATGTTGACTTCTATGAGCGGAAGAAAAATGGTGTCTCAACCAGGTAGTAAACGCAGTCTTGAGAATAACTCCTGGAAGTGTGAATATGCCTACGTCCTATCCCTAGCCCTAACATAAACATACAACACATGCCTACCTTCAACCCTGACTCCACTCTAAACAAAATATTATCGCTATAATGCAATCTAACCCTAAACGTGACTCTAAACCTAACTTTAAACTGATATCTAATTTAACTGGAAAATGGCGCAGAGTCACTTGTATTGCTTGTGGTGCCTTTGCTCACGCACTGTTCACGGGAACTAAATACGTAATCATGTTCTCCTGGGCATCGTAAAAAACTACCCAATGACAATTTACCGAGTAGATGTCTAATGGTTGCGTGCCAATATATCCAAAAGTAATCTGGCAATACGAAATTGCCTGTTTCACTGCAAAAAGTGAGGATAGTAATTGCTATTTCGGTAGAGAGCCCGATCTAAATTGTGCAAAACGTATTATTAGACCCTGGCCTAATTTTCGTGAGATCCTACCTTAATTTGTACTTTTCAGGTTTAATTTAAACTTGAAAACCTTAGCATAAATTTAACGCAAACACTAACCTTGAACCTATCCTGCGTAAAGTGAACGCTAGTATCCCTGGAAATTGTTGCAAGGTCCCGAACTTAGAGGAATTTTCCTTTGCGTGTCTTACCTTTAAAAGCAACGTGTTCCACAAGCCAGTGTTGTGCAATTAACGTTTTCTTTTCTCCTCTGTCCTCTGTAACCTTCACGCTTGAATGGAAGAAGTGGTTGTTTTTTTCCTTAGAAACAACCAACATCTTTGCCAGATAATTGCCCTCCAACTATAGAAATAATTTGTTTCCTTCCTCTATGTTTCAGGGCACAACCAAGTCTTCCGTTTACCTTTACACACTCAAATTATTTTGTTTTTACTGCACTCAGGCGAAAATAAGGTGAGATTCCCGTCATCCGATAAGCACGAAAGATGAGCACCCGTCCGCCCGCCCGCGTCAATTCGACATTACCATTAACAGTGATCGTTCTTGGCAGGGACGTGTAATGTGTAGAGTAAGGAGGACATCCACGATATGACAGCCGGGGAGAAGATGAGGTCTCAGTGATTAAACATCTTTGGCTAAGCAATATTTATCATCAAAATGCTTCATAGTCCTGCTTTGAGTTTCACAAATCAACATAGATTTTGGGCAATGCTAGCAAAACGGGGTCTAAAGGCAGTATAAAGGACTATGTAAAATGATAGGTGAATAAAGCTAAATGCGCGTACAATCACGCTTTCTGCTTTATTTTAAAATAAATCTACAAACTGGGAAGTCCTTTTGTAGAGAAATATGGTAGTTAGCTGGTTTATAAGTATCCGATTAATGTAAGTTCTCTTAGCTAAATTATAAAAATAGTAAAGTGCCTGGCGTAAAGCAGTAAGGATTTTGATAAATAAGGACAATTTATTGTAATCTGATTAAGGCCGCTTATGAATTTAGGGCGGATTTAAATTATTGGTCACTGAGAGCATAGATCTTATAAGATAACTCGCTCAAATGCACCCCAGTAGACGAAAAAAGAGATCGCCGATATGTGTTAAGGAAAAGTGACAGATGAGAGAAATTCACATTGGGATAGACAAGTGGGTTTTGGGTTATTCCCTACATAGTTACAGAGCTGCTACATCTAATTACGTCGATACTGGGCTATATGCGGTGTCTATCCAACTTTACTCATAAGTCACACCAAACGTTGGACCAGGTTGAACTGCCGTTTTCATCGACGATTACAAATATCAGCGAGCATTTTCATAAGTATAACATTATTCACAGTAGATGAATGGCATGCCAGGAACGATGTGGAATATGCTGGTTTTTTCTGAGGATGTGTATATATTTTTTGTGCGTTTGGCCAAGTAATCTGTAAAACTTATTTCCTTGGGAATTGTTTCGTATCCTTGCATCTTTTTGGCACATGGCATTGAAATGGCAGGCAAATGTAATCCATTTTAACACTCAAAGGCAGCTATCAATTATAATTCATACTTCGAAGTCACAAGATAGTTTTTCCTCCTTTCACATAGGCTTAGCTTCGAGTTATTGTCTAAAATTACATTTTTTAAGTGGGAAGTAAAATAGGAAAAATCCTGCGTCAACAGAAAGACTAGTTCAGAAGAAGAAGATGCGATCACTGGAACAACATTTTTGTTTTTCTGACGTATAGGATTCTTGACAGAATCCAAAACGTCAGGAAAATAAAACTCTTGTTCGAGATATCGAATTATCTTCTTCTGAAATGCCTCCAAGAACTGGCATCTTTTCTTCTATTGAAGGACTAGTTCCATGAGGACTATCAAATAGTGATAGACTTTATTGTTTAATTACCGATTTTTGTTGTCTGATACACAAATATTCTTTTTCGTTATTCCTATCATCCCAAATGTGGGTATGCCCAGTCCCGTTTCTGGGTATAGACGGACCATTTTCGTCGAGTCACTGTCTTCATCCTGCGAAATGTTCTTCAACGGAGACATTGTATTTTCTCTTTTGTCCCATTGTGGGTTTCAATGTTTTTCTTCTATCTGTATGATAAACATCTTCTTATTGTACGCGACTGTCAAAACAATCCCAAAATACCCATTTAAATCTCATCGAAACGTGCTGAGATATTTAAGAGGAGTACCTAAGCGAATGGCAGAGCGTTCTCGCCATTAGCATTTCAGGCAGCGCAAGTGCATGTCACAATCAGTGTCGAAAGAGCCGGCACATTTTCGTCTAGTCCATTTCCTTTTTTTAAAAATTAATAAAATAAATTGCTGAACAGAAGCATTGGTAGTTTGACATTAACCCATTCATCCGAGATAAAATCAGATATGGTATACAAATTGAATGCAGTACCCGCAAGAAGCAGCTGTTATGCATTTGAATACGCCAATAAACGCGTGAATTGTGATTTAATTTTCTATACGCTGCGAACCATTAATCGGAATAACCAGCGTGTTGTCCGACTATGAGATCTTGTAAACTGTGCTTCTGCGAGGAGAGACTAAGATTATAAAACTAACCGTAAAGTAGAGATCCCACTGTCAGAAGTCAACTGCTCAGCTGATAGTTTCGGACTTAGATTCCAACTGCATACAGCATAGGGCAAAATTGTCGGACCTGATTTAATTGGTTGCTGAATTACTTGAACATACGTTAAGCAATGTCTTAGGCAAATTTACCAGTGGGTAGCAATGGAATGAATCATACGACCGAAAAACTGCGAAACCAATAGAAAAGAGGTTTTTAGTGTGTAATGTATAAATATGCTTCAGAAGTTACAAATTCTTTTGCGCACTATCCTTATTAAACTCGCAGCTTTGCTCAGCCTGTGAATGTTCTCCAAAAACGAAGATCTGTCCTCTTCATATTAAGAGATAGGCCCAACCAACATTTAAAGCATTTTCGAAATACTAAAAATTGGCCGTAAATATTAAACGATGTTTGCGGCAGCTTAACCCTACGATTGCACTCGTTGACAGTAGGCGCTCCAGGCAAAATCTGCAAAATAATTGCAGTCACTTCCGACGAAGCAGATGAGACAATTTAGATCAAGGTATGCTACGAAAAATGTCTGTGGAGAATTTGGCGATAATGTATCCCACCTCTGATCTTCTTGACTTCCCGATGACAATGGGGAGCGTGAGAGTGTGGCACATGCAGTGAAAGTCTGCTTTAAAGTAAAAATACTATATGCGTAAATGGACACGTTTCCCTTCAGTTTTCTGGAACACGCGGTGAATATTGTCCAAACTCGTGATCAAACTGTCGTACGTTAAATGTTGAAACCCCCGAAAAGTGGCTTTACAAGCAACAGAAATTCTAAGCTCAGCGCGCCTTCACGAGTCTCTTATTCTCAAAGAGTATAATGATGCCTAAGTAATTTGGGACTTGTATTAATATTTTGGGCAAAGGTAGTTTAAGTGGTGCACCTTACATAGCCCTCGTCTCAGAATTTTGTCTTAAGGAAACGGAGCTTTTAGGGATACTGAGGTTGAGAAAGTAAGATAGGCAGTGCATGAGATTTGTAGAAATAAGTGGGAAGTGGGAAAATGCAGGTGAATTAGTTTTCCGCGGCCGCTGGTATTAAGTTGTTCCGCATGTAAATTGCAGGCGTGCGTGGCGCTGAGTGCCGCGGACTATACTAATCTAACTCCCGAACGGTACGTTGGACCGCAAGGAAGTTGAAGTGGACAAACTCCGAATCACCATCTCAATTTTTTCAAGAATTTCAAGAAGCCAGCAATTTGCTGACAGGGATTTTCCACCATACGTTAAACGATATTACAGATTACGAGGACACAGTCCCACGATTACTCTGTTAGCATACGTTTAACCGATAGGTAGCCTGTGCAAGCGGCGCGCACAGCAGGCTATTGATTGGCCACCGGCCAGAAACACTAATTGCAGTCACCCG
>UYRU01043005.1:0-21610 GCA_900617775.1 Dibothriocephalus latus | reverse complement strand
TTTATTTATTTCATTTCCATATAAATGTAAAGGCCTGATGAGAATTTATCGACAACAGACGTATGTTCGCCAATTTATCTTCTGGAATTATAATGTAGCAACCAGTGTATTTACCTGCTAATTATTGGACTTAATTTTCTGCAGTTAATTGGTAAAATGACAATTGCGCTGATTTCGCACAACGTGCAGTTTCTTATCTGTACCAAGACATTACATCAGATAGACAACCCACTCTATATGTATATACACCAAACGACCGAGTCTCGTCTCACATCGTTGAGTGCATTTCTACCATATGCACATATGTAGATGTGCGCAACAAAATATTCGCACCTTACCATATGAACGGTTCTCCCATACCCATCAGGAACCAGCTCATTACATACCCAACTATATGACTGCAGCGCAGTTTCCCATTGATAAGCAATTTAAAGTTATCATACATTTGTCAAGGTACTTAAACGTCTTTTCATTAAAATTGCATGAGTAAAAAACACGCGCCGAAGTCAGAATCAATGTATTGAAGTAAAATGCTTGCCGTAAACAAACTAGTACAGGATCACGAGTGGTGAATACATAGTGTCAAAGAGTACAAATAACAATAGGCAAAACGGGACATTGATCATTATAAACAGGCGGAAAATAACAAGATGCAAAATAATTTTCAGGGTGCAATAAGACGAGGAGTTATCTTTAATTGTATTCAAAATAATTAAGTGAATAACTTATAAAGTATTCAACAGCTGCGAAAGTTTTAAAAGTCTGAAATAGCACCCTTTTCAATAAAACATCAGATATTCTTCAAGTTTGAAGTTAAAATATCCGGAATATTTAACAGAAACAAAACTCAGATACACACAAGCCAAAGAGATTTTTTTCATATTTTATAAGGCGCTACAAACTATGCGCTATTCTATTGAGAATGCATATTTATATGAATAGTTATAATTATGGGGAGATAAATGAAACGCCATTTATACATTCGTCACATTCTCATATGGCTAATAAGGGCATAAATATTAAAACAAGTGTTTGTTATGTTTTCGAGTTTTCATCTTAGAGTTTAGTAAAGCGTTTCACTAAAAGACTGGCGGTATTCTTAAACTGCGTTAGAATAGAAAATAGGGATGTTATGGATTAAATTAAGTTTACAAACGAAAAAACCAGCCAGCCGCAAAATCTTACAATATTTGCATCTTGTAAACAAAATACCGTCAGGGTCATGGGAGAACTCGAATTCAGAAACCAGCATTTTCTGGCAGGCTTTACAAACATTCTAAAAAGAAAAAAACAGATTTTTATTTCAAAATGTCAACTTATATTGTGAACCGTTTTTTATATTCCTGGAGTTCTGAAATAATTTGTCGTACGTGAACCCTCTAAGGGGATATTTGGTTATATTTGCGCATAAACGTAACCTTTATGTAATTGAGGTTATCATGCAGGTGTTTTCTCGTTCATTATCTACTGTAACATATTTGTGGATTTCGTTTTGCCATGTTTTATAGTCCCATACCGATAGTACTATAAAACAAAATGTAATATATATATATACTGGGTGTCCCAAACAAATGTTTACGCATTTTAAATAATTTTTAACTGAGTACTTATGATAATATTATTATTTCAAAGATGAAAAATATATGTACAAGTTCATTTTGTTGCTTTTTCCCTGCCTTTAGGCTGTTGCAACAGATGCTGAATTGAGAGAAGACTTGAAAATGAGTGCACCCGAATACCAGGAAAATTGTTTCATGATGTGTAATATTCCATTGCTTCACGTTGTCAGAAGTGTCATGATCAAAGCATAGAAAACAATCAGAGAAAAAGATTATAAACTGATGTGAATAATTTTACTTTTTTAAAATAATAAAATTATGATAAACACCAATTTTACAATTACGTGAAAGTGTATACGTTTTTTTTGACACCCTGTATATAGATGCTGCAACAAAGTCTCATCAGTAACCCTCAGATTAACGTATACATTTCACAAGCGTCAGAGTGCAAAGCGAGGACTAAAAGTAAACGAAGAAACTTGCCATTTTTTTATTGTATGACGCAAGTTCGCAATTTTTATCTTCACAAACACCCTGGCATTCCACAAAGGACACTACAGATGGCATCCACTCGCAGCTTTCAGGTGCTACCGCTAGTCCGTATTTCTGACAGTAGGATTTTGCATCTGCACTGAGAAAAAGGCATAAGCAGAACCACCACCAACACATCCTCTGAGGCAGTGACGTATTTTAAGCATGGTTCATGCATTATATAGACTGTTCTTGACAAGAAAGCAATTGGCTAGACCCGATACAATAAAAGATGGCGCCAGTATCTTACAAATATGCGCGAATGTACATACAAGGGGGGGGGTGCAGGGTTCGGGAGGGGAGTTGTTTGTAACGTTCTACGAGCAACCCACTTTTCATGCAGGATAGTGCCATAGAAACGAATTAGAAAGTAGGGTCCATAAGTAAACGTGCAAATAGCTGCGAGTTTAGTAAAAAGGAATGACGCTGGATAAGGTGCCATGATGACACTGTGAGTGAAGATGCGTATCCTGTAAACATTTTATGTCCTATAGATGGGCCGCCCGCCAGATACAGGGGTCGAATAAGGTTAACTGCAGGCGTAAGTGAGTTTGTGCAAAGGGTAACAAATCCTGAACACGCAGAACCGGGGGATGCTGGCCGGCATAGGGGCAGCTTCGGCCACGCCAGCCACCTGCGCCCGAACCTGCTTTCGTCCTTCTTGACTATATCTTGACACCTGTCTAAGGTCCCTGGGGAAGGAGAGAGTGCATTAGATGCCGCGCAAGTCTACTATCACTCACACCTAATCCACGCGCAAGTCACCGTACCTGCACTACCTCTGTTACGTAGGACATGGTGAAAATAATCTAACTCTAAACTATCAGTATATTTAAGGGATATGTATGTAGGTGTGCATCATCTGCTCACCGGAATAAATTTGTAGATTTTCTGACGTTTCGGACAGCTGAGCCGGTTGTCCTTTGTCAAAGCGAATACTGACTTTATCGATCAGCAGGTGTAAAACTGCAGCTGCGCCTGTTGACCTTGGGCTTATCGATTTTTCTCCAGTCGATGTTTAGCCATGTGTGTGGGTCTAGGCTTGGCGTGACGTGATGTTCTGTTTCGTCCCCACGGTAGAGGATGCTGGTAATCCTGCTCCCTCCTTAGGTGGTTCCGTCACAGGGCCGTCACCGTCTGCTAATCCTGACTTCGGTTTGACGTGCCCTTTCCTTTACTTACGTAATGGCGCAGGACTTTGTAGGACGCAGGCAGGTCCAGATGCCTGTTGGCAGAATTGGCATCTCAGTACCATGCCTCAGGCATCAATCTTTCAGCTTCTGAAGCTAATCGGCCTACGACGGCCATTCCTTGAATATCGAAGTCGTGGCCGGTCTCTCCGATATGTGTTGCGAGCTGCGAATTAGTGCCTAGCCTCCGGGCCGCCGTTTTGTGTTGCTGTGGGCGGGTCTGCACTTTTCGTCCTGTTTCTCCAAATTAATAACAGTCTCCATCTTTTAAACGTATTTTGTATACAACTGTGGAGGTTTCCATAGGGTGCAGTCTGTCTTTAGGTTGCATCACTCGGTGGCATATTGTTACCTGAGGTCGATGGGCTATGTCTACTTCAGCGAGTTGTAACAGTCGACAGACTGCTTCGGAGACTCCTTTTATGTAAAAAATGACCACCAGACTTCTGGTTGCTGTTCTGTAACCCGTCGTCTATCCCCTATGCGCTTGCTTTGATTGATAAAAGAATTCGGGTATCCATTAGCTAGAAGGAGATAACGTAGGCATCGTTGTTCGGTTCTGCTATCAGATGGTGTGCTGCAATGTGGTTCAACTCTTTGTTAAAGAGTACGAACGCAGCTAAGTTTGTGAGACAGAGGGTGATTGATGTTGAAGTGGAGTATTTGCTTCGTGCTGGTGGCCTTTTTGAATACTCTGGTTTGCAGTAGTCCAGCTGAGCAACGGAGCACCAGGACATCGAGGAAGGGTAGTTCGTTATTTCCCTCCGTTTCCATTGTTAATTGGATATTTGAATTAAATGAATTCTCTTTTTCTACATGCGTACTGTGGTAGCAGAAGAACAGTATCTCAGTTTGTTGGCGAGGCAAATTAATAGGAGTCATGGGGTGGAAGGTAGTTTAAAAAAGAGCAGTTAGTGAAAAAAGGAACTCCTCGGAATTGTTTTAGGAGTAAAAGCCGGCACTTTTTTTTTTGGGGGGGGGAATATCTGATGCGGAGGGGGAAAAAGCTTCCACTATTGGGTAGGAGGGTCCAACAAGGGTGGAGAGTGCTTTGCAGCGGCTAGCGGAATCATCACTGATGTGCAGAAAAAGCGGCTTGATAGTCCCTTGCTGATTGCTGAGTCCTCTGACGAGGGTGGATAAACGGACATATTCACCCAGTTCTTCGACAGTCTACTGCTGATCGACCAAAGGGAGTGTCAGGGAGACCTAACGAACAATTTAACAGGCAGATAGCATGCAAGCGTGAGGCCCGCTCACGGCAGGCTATCGATCGGCCTACAGGCGGCGAGGCATCCTGACAGGCAATCAAACAATAACTTGAAATTCAAACTACAGTCAGCCGTTGAGTCACCAGCAAATCCTAACGGTGACTATGTCAGGAGACAGGCTGATTGACTGAATGGACATCGTGTTACACGCATTTTTGTCCTTAATACTTTGTACCTCTTACACAAAAATGACTTCTGCTGTTGCACACTTCTTGTCGCGTTCTTCCTTTGGGGACTCACACAAGGCGTTATTGGGCGGCGATATCTCGGCCTCGGCTTCCGTTACAACAGGGAGAACCTCTAGGGACCGCGCGGACTATGGCTGCCATGTTTGGCTGATGCGATCACCAACAGTTTCACTAAGGTATGAAAATAGTCAATTCTAAAACACCGCGAAGAAGCTCGCATGGGATTAATAATCGTGTGTATGTCGAACATGTATATTTCGTGTATACGCAATCATGTAACGTACTCATGTAACCTATGAAGCATACGCTTGTATTTTACTATATCTACAGGCGCCAATCCATTTTTCTAATCCTGATTCTTGTGAGACTGACTCTGTCATGACGGCAGTCTAGGTGGGCGAGGGAGGCGCAAATGCGTTTGAGATCGCAAAATATTTAATAGATTTTATCAACTTCATCTGCAAGTCCTTTTCCTTTCGTCAAACCTAGTACTGTACACAGTGTGCAGCTAGCCAATTTCGCCCGCCAAACTATGGTAATTCATAACTATTATGTTGGACTAACATTCATCGGCACTTGTTATGATCGTAAGCTGCTCTGTTAAGAGAGTTTTTTTCATATTTAAACGGCAACTGGGTGTTTCTTTACAGTTTTACAGTTTTTTCCAACGCCTTTTATAATGGCTCGAATCTCTATATGTCAGATGTCGGTAGGGATATCTTTCAAAGAACACCATGGCAACACAAATATGGGCCTGATGTAACTAGGGGGGGTTATATAGGTGGGGCATATCTGGGGAAAAACGGAATAAAAATAGGGCGGATAAAAGAAGTAAATAATCGGCACAGTTATTTACACAACATAATGTATAGCAATGAACAAACGCGCCAGTACCATACAACTTTGCGTGAATCCACATAAAAGGGGGGGAGTGGTAGGGTGCGGGAGGGGAGTTGTTCTGTAACGTTCTACGAGCAACCCAGTTTTCATGCAGGATATTGCTATGGGAACGAATTAAAAAGTAGGGCCCACAAGTAAACGTGTAAACATCTGCGAGTTTAGTAATAAGGACCCCGTGGCCGACCCCGACGCCAGGTGGCGATCGCATTTTGCCCCCATCCCCCAGTGACAGTCATTCACTGCGCGCAAATAACAGCAGTTATGTGAAGCATTTGTTCCTCAGTACAAATTTAAAACACGCATATACGGCAAAATTTATTGACGTCAATAAATTTCGTGACAGCTCTTCAGCTGCGTCTTGTGGCTGCATAAGCATGATAACGAAGAGGATATGCAACCGTTTGAAATTTCGCAGAATGGATGACATAACAGCAAGGATCATTGCTCGGTTGAAATAATGATCAAGTAAAGGACACTGCAGTATTCAACGTATGGGAAGGAAGGGGCTGGGGGATTGAAGGAAAGTAAACAAAAATCATTTGGGGATTAAAACTAAGTAAACAATCACTGGTCAAGCTGCTTGCATAGGTCAGGTTTCTCTCGTCGTATGTATGCAGCTTCCAAGTAACGCAAGATTCGAATTGTTCGGGCCCGGACAAGTACTCGAAATGCTGTTTTGACGTCAACAGAATAACCGCTGTCAGGCAAATGTTTAGTAATAGAGGACCATGGTACTCTGTCTTCTTGCTTAAATAGCCAGCTGGGCAAGTGTTCAGCAGCCCTGGCCGCCAGTTGCCTCTGCGTGCGCCCAATTTACTTGCATCCGCAAGTACATTTGAATTCGTATACACAATTGGAGGTGGCGTGCAATGACAAGGGTTCCTTTGCCCGTTTTACTGGAATTCCTTTAGTTTGACTTAAGAAGACGAGCTTTGCAGCGTTGTAGGTCCTTTCTAAAGTATAGCGCAAGCGTCGCTTGATTGTATTTGAGATATCATCACCCTTAAATGGTAAGGATATGATGACGGGCTTTTTCGGAACTGAATGTTCCATCAATTTTGGCCCTAGAGGATTGTTGTACTTCTGAATAAAGCGTACAGGATAGCCGCAACTATCCCTCCATGTATCTGCCCTCTGATCAACCCCCACAACCTTAACTAATTAACTCCCCTACCCCAACTTCCTCCCCCAACGCATGAACCTCTACAGGCTGACCTCGCCATGCGGGCGACGCGTAAACGATGAATTGTAATTAAACTACACTATTTAACCCTGTCCATCTGTACAGTTTCAATTACCCTGCAAGTGTTCTGGCCTGATGATGATTTGCTGGAATCATATGTTTGCCAACTTGACTTCTCAATAATAAGGAATGCTGTTAAATAAGAGGTCATGATAACACTGTGAGTGAAGATGCGTACCCTGCAAACTTTTCGTGTCCAATAAATGGGCCGACCGCCAGATACGGCAGATATGGTGGCCAGATCCTGAACACGGAGAACCGGGGGATGTTGGCAGGTAAAGGGGCAGCTTCGGCCGCGCCAGCCACCTGCGCCTGAACCTGCCTTCGTTATTCTTCACTATATTTTGACGCCGGTCTAAGGTCCCTGGGGAAGGAGACAGGGTGTTAGATGCGGCGCAAGTCTACTATCACCTTAACCTAATCTACGCGCAAGTCATCATCCCTGCATTAGCCTGGTATAGAAGATATGGTAGACATAATTTAAATTTAAACTATCAGTATCAGAAGCCTTGTGGGGTATATATGTGGGTTGCCTTTGAATGCTCTATTTGCACATAGAAAAATAATATCTCAGTTTGTTGGCGAGGCCAATTGAAATGAGCCATGACGTTAAAGGTAATTTAAAAAAGAGCAGACAGTGACGAGAACCAACTGTTGTTTTTGGGGTGAGGATTTAGAACAAAAAACTTTAGCTCTTGGGGGAGGGTCCTATGGGGGGGGGAGGGCATTGCAGTGGTCACAGGAATCATCACGGAAGTGCGGAAGATGCGGTCCGATACTCCCTTGCTGATTGCTGAGTCCGCCGGCAAGGGTGGATAAACAGAAATATCTGCTCAGATCATTGCCAGTCTGCCACGGGTCGAACCAAGGTAAAATGTGTAGGGGCCGCGTGGACTATGGGCGCCATGTTCGGATGCTGCGATCGCTGAGGTGATCATCAGGCTATTAAGAGTCAAGTAGGGCAGAGCGCAGAGAACTTCGCATGAGATTTATGGTCGTCTTTATGTACAGTATGGCAATTCCTGCGTGCAACTTCCACGACGAAATTTAACTGGTTAGTTAGACATATTTGGACAGGTTATTTTGATCAACGGAGTATAGTTAGTAATTAGAAAGGCTTTGGTGTGAAAAACAGCACTCTTAGCTATAGTTATGGAGCGAAACAGGTACTTATTTTGGCTAAATGAAGAGTAAGTTTATATCGAAGAAATTTCCTATGCTATAACGTACGACAGAACCAAACGTTTTATTAATATGCGTTGTGCTATGGAAGAATTCCAGGATAAGTAGAAAAAAGTGGAAAAATTATCCCTTCCAGAACTGGAAATTTTCTACGAGGTTTCTCAAATGGAAGTGAAGCAAAATTTAAGAAATCGAATTTATTTTCAGAAACACGCTGCAATTTAAGCTCAAAATAATGCTTAGCTAGTCTGTGGAATGCAGTAACAAAAAAGTTCAATGCCTTTGTTTTAAACCACAGCGCCCACCTTGCCGCTTCAGCAAAGTGTCCGCATATGCTACCGAGATAGTAATATAAAAATGACCTTAATGAATATGCTTCATTTTGAAATATAGTTTCTTGTAAACAATATGTTCCGGTTATGCGTTATCTTGAAACGGAAGACAGAAGAATAATAAGTATTTCAAAAAAAACGGCCACATATATGGCCAGTTTTTGCATTTGCAGGCTATTAACAGATCTTGAAATACGTCCTTTATGCGGAAAGTAATCCGTTAAAAAAAGAAAAGTTAGTTCTTGAATTTCGAGTCCAATTTGAATTTTTCATTTTCATGTACATTTAAAAAAAATTTCAAAAGTCTCCAATTGCATTGGGACATTACCTTGAAAAAATTTATATACCCAGAAATTTGTCAGCCATATATATAATCAAAACATATTTTAAAAAGTTAATCTTTTATGGAAAGGTTTTCTAAATTAATATAAGGAAAAACAGTATCAGATTCCCATTGCGAATATGGTTTATTCTCGTCAATATGATTTGATATTTTAAGGAATTTCTACACCTGACCAACATGGCCATATTCACAAAAACTAATATCCGAAAACACTTTCTTTCGGTAAGTGCTCTTTATATATATTTTATTTTAAAGGTTTTGTTATAAACATCGAACAGAAGCGTAATTTATCAGTTTATCAATGAAGACAATAAAAAAGAAGAAACTAATGACAGACTTTATTCGACGATATTCAGTAAATAGTTATCCACTAAAGGCCATATGTACAAAATATTTTGAACAACGAAACGTTCTTTTTGTACAAAGAAATTGGTTCCATTTCATTTTCTACTTGACAAAATTTTAAAATGTATTGTTCTTATTAATAGCAATTTTTAACATCTCATTGACTTGGGGTTTTTCGGAAAATTTTAATTTATTTCTTTACAAACACTTAGTACTTCTTATAGTTCTTCTGAGTACTTAATATGCCTAATGCTGCCTATTAATATTTCTAAGTTTTCGCAAAGGCGTTCTCGCTGGTATGCGAGAAATAAGCGAACATTTACAAACTTACGCAAGTTTCTTGCAGCACTCACTACACTGTATATTAATGTGCTAACGTTTTCCGCTCTCCGGTTTTAAACGCATTTATATTTAACATTAGTTCAATGGCCTGTTATAGAGCCATTATCTTTATTTCAGGTTTCTAGTGAAAGTCAACCACTTTTGGTTTAGTAAATTGTAATGAAGTAACCAAAGTATGTCACTTTTTAATTATTGAACTCAATTTTCTGCTGTTAAACTGGGGAGACGCCTCTTGCGCTGATTTCGCGCAATGTGAATTTTCTTACCTGTACCACAAAATTTCATCGGATAGACAACCTACTCTATATGTATATACATGGAAAGACCGAGTCTCGTCTTACAGCTTTGAGTGCATTTCTGCCATGTGCAGATATGTAGGTGTGCGCCAGAAAATATTTGCAGGAAACCACATGAAGTGTCCTCCCATAGTCATTAGAAACCAGCTCATTACATACTCAACTATATGACTACAGCACAGTTTCCCATTGACAAGCAACTTCACGTTATCAGGCTATTATCAAGCTGCCTATATTTATTTCCATTAAAATTACATAGGTAAGAACCCATTTGATAAAGATCGGAACCTCAACTTTATCGGACTCTTGAGATACTTATTAAGAAATGTGACGGAAGGATTTATTTCTCAATGCCCACAATATGGCATTACTTTGATAACATGTACAACTGTAATGCAACCTTATAAGCAAATGCCAGCCTCTCCACGTGCGAGCTGTAATATGTTTTTATTCCTCCAAAGAGCCTGGAGTGCAGTGCCCTATAATATCTTTCTGAAATCATCGAAAGAAATTGGTACAAGGCAAAGAAGAAAATTTCCCTGCCAGAAAAACTTGACTTACTTGGTTAAATTTCAGTATATTTTGAATAGAAGACAATGCATGCAATGCATACAATGTATGCATAAAATATCCAACATATCATATGTTAGTATAAAATAGTGAATAACATATACACATGTACAAATTTTGTCTGTAAGTATGACCAAGGTGTTGGTGACGGCAGACAATGCTTTCTTGTATGCATAAAATAAATAACAAAAATGTTAGGACAAAATCGTGAGTAACGTATACACATGTACAATTTTTATAAATAGGTCTGACATGGTGCCGCATAATCACCCTGAACAAACCCGCATAGTCAACTTGGCCACATGTACGCCCTACTGATTAAGTGCTGCTTTAAATATTTCCACACCGTCTATAAAGTTATTTGTATTTACTGTGTACCTTCAGTTTGCGCTCTTCGGCCTTGAACACATTGGTATTTAACATTAGGTCACTGATCTGTAATATTGATTTATAGGTAAACTTAACTATTTTTATGGTAGTAAATAGTAATAAATGAACCAGCGTCTCCCATGTATTAATTATAGTACTTAGTGTACTGCTGTAACTTCTGGGAGGTCGACAAAACCGCTGATTTCGCGCAACAATAATTTTCTGATCTGTACAATGACATTTCATCAATTTTAGAATCTACAGTATTTTCATTCTTCATCATTATATCAACATATTCCTGAACTCAACTGACGAAAACAGCGGGCCCTTATCTCAAAAGTAGACTGTTTCACTCAATGATATAACTGTCGCGAGTTCGAGTACCGAGCGCTCCACACCTAGGATTTTGTGTGACTGGCTGATGACGGCTAATAAGCTAGATACGGTCACTCCGGTTTTCTCTATCTTTGTCCATTTAACTCCATCACATATTACCAGTCTGTTTGGGACATCCTGCGAATGATATAACGTGAGCCCCTGTGCAAAACCGTAACTTACATTGCTACATTACCAGATTAGCGAGCACCAAATATACAGTATGGCAAGTTCTGCAAGAAACATTCCGCAATTTGAAAAAGACCAGTAATCACTCGCAAACCAACATTGAATATAGTTGCAATACTGTTTATCATGCAATGCAATTTCAATTATTTTCAGTCACGCTAGGATGCCGACTCTGTAATGAACTTCTGTCTGACCGCTGCCAAAAAGTCTGTTTTGTATAAATGGCTACTTAAATAGTATGGAATTTTATCCTTGATTTTGACTGCCCTTATAATTGCAAATATATTTTATGGAAGGCATGCGCGGAAAATCCTCTCTTGTACTTATTGATAGGAAATTACACCTTTTTTAAAAATTAATTCCTAATCGAATGGTTTAGTTCGATTTTAAACTTTTCTTAATTGCCGAATGATTTTGAAACCTACCGATTGCTAGAACTGAATTCTAGTTTAACAAGCTGAAAAGTACGTTGTTGCCTACGGTTTGAGGAAGTGGTTGCATAGCTCTGATAGACGTTCGCAATAGGCATGGATCATGCTGCATATATCAGGGGCAGCATTAACAAATTGATGCATACAATGTATTATGTATGAACACCGCACAGTCGTAAAAAACTCAAAACTAGAATTTTTTTTAAAACCGAAGGAAGTCTTTCCTTTTTAGAATAAAGTTTAAGGAGGGCAAATATACTACCAATTAAGTAGAAAAAAAGATGTTTTGGTATTTGCTTTCCACAAAATATAGTTGAATTTATAAAGGCAGTCAAAATCAATGATAAAAATGCATACTATTTAAGCAGCCGTTTTTTTTACAGAAGCAACTTTTTGCAGTGGTCAGAAAGAAGTTAATCACAGAGTCGGCATCCTAGCGTGACTGATAATAACTGAAATCAGACTGCAGGCTAAACAGTATTGCTAGCTTACTGATTGTTGGTTTGCGAGTGATAACCGGCCTTTTATTATTGCGGAATGTTTCTTGCAGAACTTACTATATTGTATATATACATATACCACTACAGATATTAATCATTTACGTACGTATAAACGCGGACGACTGAGTCCCGTATCACATCGACGAGCACCTTTTTACCGTATGCACATATGAAGCTGTGGGTCAGAAAATATTATCAATAAACCACATGAACGGTTCTTCCCGACCCATTAGGAACCAGCTCATAGCATACAGATTGCTGAGCAGGTTCAAGTTATCACGCTATCTTGAAGCTGGTAATACTTCTTCCCATTAAAGTTGCGTGAGAAAAGAACAGATGTGGAAGTCAGAATCAATTTATTGAACAAAGAATAGCTTGTCGTTCACAAAAAGTACAGAATCACAAAGAGGAATGTGTGGTGTCGAAGACTACAGATAGCAAGAGAAAAAAAGGCTCATTGACCGTAACAGACTGGTGAAAATTAACATATTTCAGAGTGCAAAAACCAAGTGTCATCTTTAATTGTACACAAGCTACTCAAATAAAAAAAGCATAAATTATTAAATAGGCACACGAGAATTAAAATCTTAAATAGCACCCTTACATAGTTGTTAAAAAAGCACCAGATATTGGTTGCATTTCATGTTAAAATATGCGGATTATTTAACAAAAACAGATAAATTCAAACCAAGTAGTTTTTTTTATATTTCATAAGAAACAAGAAACCGAGCACTATGTTATTAAGAATGTATCTAAATGTAAATAACAAAAATTATAGGCAAATCTCCGGATTCTATTTATAAAGTTGACACATTTACATATAGTCAGTGAATGCGTATGAAATTGCATCAAGCTTTTGTTTTAACATATTAACTAGTGGGATTTCTAAACTGCGTACGAACTGGAAATTGGAATGTTTAAGATTACAGTCAACTCGGAAACGAAGGAAAATCTGCCAGCCACACAAACTTACAATACTCACAGTGTCCATACAAACTGCCGTCTGGGTCACCGAAAAAGTTGAATCCAGAAGCCGGCTTTGTCTGACAGGTGTCACACATACCCTTGAATAATAAAATTGAGCGGTTTGTTTTAGAGAGTAACCCATTATATATGAGATAATGTTTTATGATGCACCAATGCCCACCTTGAAAATTAAGTATCGCTCTCCTTGCCTGTTGTTATCAACTAGTTGCGATGAGCCGAACAAAGGGGATAAAGTAAGTTGTTCTTTTATTCTACGAGCAATAATACAGGGTGTCCCAAAAATATATAAACTAATTTTCAATAAATGTAAAAATATTGCTTATTATAAATTTTGTTATTTCAAAAGTGAAAAAAATGTTTTAGAGTCAGCTTATTGTTCTTTTTCACGGGATTTTACTATTGAGACATTGGTTGAATTGAGAGAAGCCATTGAACATGAATGCGCCCCAATACGAAGGGAATTGTTTAATGCTATGAACTATTCTATTTCTTCGCGTTACCGTCAGTGTCATGATCAAAATAGACGTCAGTTTGAGAAAATTCAGCGAAAAAACAACAAAATAATACTTATAAATATTTTACTCTTTAGTAATAAAGTTATGATAAAAACTTATTGTACAATAATAAAAAATGTGCATACATTTTTTGGGACACTGTATGAAGTCGCTACATAAATTTGAGATTCGGTTCCTATATTGTCGATGTTCTCAGTGCCTAGAATATCCTACTATTCGAAAAAAAATTAAAATTAGTTTGACAGCTGGTGTTTTTGATAAGATTGTAATTTCTCTTGGCTCATATGTTACATGAAACCATATACAAAGCTGAAGAAGGTAAGTTTTCCGTCGCCTTTCTAGTGAACTGCCTTCTTTATTTCTCTAATTCTTAAATACTTTTTTGCACATAAAAAGACTGAACATAAACGTAAGATGTATATAATGTAATTTGTCACGCAGGTATTTTGCTGCTCATAGTACGGTCTTAGAAATTTAAGCCAATACTTTATATTATGTGGACTTATTTCATGTTGCAAAGTGCTATCGACATAGCATGGAGAAAAAAGTATCACATATATGCTGCATCAAGGCTTCCCCGGTTAATCCCAGATTAACATATACATTATAAGAATTTCAGAATGCAAAGCAAGAACTACAACCGTAAAAATTAACTTGCCGACGATTTTCGGTAATGCATCATTGCACAATTTACAGCTTCACAACTGCGTTTGCATTTAGACAATGTTTGTCGACCACCCAACCAACCGCACCCCGGTGCTACTACCCTCAGCCCGTCTCTCTCGCAATACTGCTGTGTTTTTGCACTGACGATGAGGCATGCGAAGAGCCACCAAGACATTCCCCGAGGCAATGACATGTCCCACGCAATTTCAACCCATTTTATAGACTTTTCTTCACAAAAGAGCAATTATCTAGACGTTGTAGTCTTAGGGATGACGCCAGTGTTGTACCTCAGTGAGAGTTATTCGTACAAAGGGGGGAGGAAGGTGCTGTTTGTAAGATTCCATGGGCAACCTAGTGTTCTACTTGTTGATCTTGCAAGGTATCGCCATGGAAACGAGTCAAAAAAATTTTGGTCCAAAAGTTAAAAAAATTGCCAAAAAGAAACAGTGAATTTAGTAAAAGAAAAAGAATGATGTTACATTTAATGTAAAGGGTGTTAGGATGACATTGTAAGGGAACATGCATCTACTTCTCGGGCTAACTGTATATGAAATTGTTTCCTCCTACTATAGTCAAGATAATCTGAAAGTCAGGCGCATGCATCTGGCAAAAAGCAATTGATAGACTTGCAGAATTATATGTTTTCAATTGAGTTTGGCTATAAATTTGGCCCGGGTGTTTTGTTATTCGTAATTAACCCCAATATTATAATTTTTGACGCCATGTTTAATTAAATAATGCGATAAGAATTGAGCAGAAGAGTTTAAGTTAAGAAAACTTTGAGCACTGGATAAAGTAGTTCCCAAACATGACATCTCTAAAAGAGCCTGGACAAATGCTGCGAGTGCAAAGCTTGAGATACTTATTGGTCCGTTGGTTTGCAAGGCAGAGAGGACTTTGTTTAGTATAGGATTTGAAGATCGCTGCTGGTGAGTGGTGTCTTACACGCTGAGAAACGTATTCCGGATTAAATTGCGTCTGTGGCCATGACACATTCATGAAGACGAAAACTGAAGCACTGTTTTCCCAGAAAAAAATTTGAACATGGCAAAAACCACGAAACTAGCAGGATATAACGAAGTCATGCAATGCCCTGTGTACTTATTGAAAACGGCTGAAGTACTTCCTCGGGGGGGGGCAAATAATGTATCCGATAGTCCCATCACAAAGCATTTAGTGTATGCTGGCCATACGGTCGACCAAAGGACTGCATTTACGGTCGTACTTCGGGCGACGACCGATCCCCGACGATTTGCGGAGGCCACTACAGTAGGAAGGCAAAAAACCAGAACTCTGTAAGCACATGGATTGCATTATCAACCTTATAATGCCAAGGAAAGGATTGATAAACAAATTCCCTCTAACGACTACTTCCCTCCCTCCCCAGTATGACCGATTGCTGCCCCGTACTTTACCCTGCCACCTTTTAATCTGGCTAGGCAGGCTTCCGTTCTAACATAAACTGCCGTGCTTCGGTAACTACCACCCTTCTTGCTCCTCACCATACACCCAAATCTAACAATAAAAGTTGTTTGAAGACGAAAATATCGATCGAGGTCACGCCATCTGTGAGGCGAAGATTGAATCATAGATCATGTTTTGTTACCCGAAGTGAGTTTGGCGGTTTGCTGACGTCTAAAACGGTCCCAGCTGTCCGAAACGTCAGCAAACTAAGAAATTTATCCCGGTGACAAAATCATGATCAAGTATTCACAGCCCGGAATTCAAACCTTTGCAAATTTGGAGGTTGAATCAGACGTGCGTTCACAGTAGTTGGTAGGCGTGCTTGACGGATACACACCGGGATGTGTAAGTTGAGAACTTAAGAGGGGATCGCTTCATTTCAGTAGTAACTCAAAACGGTAATATAAGCAGACATAAAGACGATGTGCAATCTTGTAAGATTTTAGGCAAAAATCCTAAATGTTAAAGCAAAAATGCGGGCAGGGGTAAGTGTGAATCAGGGAGCCGGATGTTACCAGGGCAAAGCAAGGTTCACAACATGCTCAAGCTGTTTGCATAGGTCGGGTTTTGACCGTCGTACAGATGCTGCCTCCAGGTAGCGCAATGAACGAGCTGTTCGTGCCCGAAAAAGTACTCGGAAGGATGTTTTGGTGTCTTCAGAATGGCCTGTATCAAATCTTTTTAAAATCCAACAGGCATCAAATTGAGGCATTTATTGTGCGCAGAACCCCGAGTAGGTGTCTCTGGTAGCAGTGGCTACTGGCGAATCCAACGTTACTGTTGACTCATTCAGCCATATCTGAAAAAGAGAGCGAGTGAGACACAGGTGGCAGTTGCTTTGATGTGGTTGTGGAGCATGTTCATGTGGCTTCCAAGTGGTGTGTTGCATTAGCCGAGGGGGTGTCTTGTATCGTGGCCAATGCTGTATTGGCCTAGCGGGGAAAGGGGAACGTTCAAGTGATTTCTGCGAACCGGAATCCATGCCGACCGGAAGCGAACGCGGGCAGCGTCGTTGGCCGCTGTAACGACCCCACGCTGTCACACGGGCCTCACGGTCATACACCATGCCACACCGAGTGGCAACATCCTCATAACTAGTCTCCGGTTCCTTTGTACAGAATATACAGTTCCTTCTACTCTCCTAAGGAATCGGGCCAGGGAGATCCTAACTTTTACGATTAAATCGATGAGCCCTAACATTCCTCGATACGCTCCCTGCAAAGTTGTGTGACCTTGAGGCAAGACGCACTGAACATGGAATCGAACATGAATGTTGTTTATCCGCCACACCCTCAGCTTACGTAAACGCTTGGCTGCAGCCTACACCATCTGGATGCGGAAAAAAGCAAACATGGCTTTTATAAGCGGCACGACAATGTGAGCATACTTCTATCCATAAGGTCAAAAAGCTGTGTTCGCTTTGCATGCACGTGATTTAAATTGGCAGAAGGAATTTTACACGACTTCCCCTTGTATTCTTTCAACAAAGTTTTTAACACAATCACCATTACTACTGAACTCTGTAAGAGCATATTGATTTCGCGGGAAGGGCCGCAAGTTGTTTGGGGGCTAGCACAGCGGCACTGTGATAAGAAGGACCATCGATGGGAATCAGTTTGGCCGGCTTCTACTCATGCGTCTATTGTTTAGGCTTTCCACACGTGAATGAACTGTCCTTAGATATGCGGACTAATTATATTATTTGCATGTCTAGTACAACAGATAATTCAGGTACAGCAAATGGAGTAAGCCCATGTGTCGAAAATGGAGCAGAGTCAGATCTAAACTGATGTTCCTTCACATTTCTAGGCATTTCTCAAGCCATAAATTAGACTGCCTAACTCATGACCTGTGAAGATTGAAATTTTAGTTAGTAGTTAAACACACACTTGAGGTTGTTTCTTTATGATAAATCATTTTTGCTCAGCGGAATGTGGTTCTTTGTCCGCTGACGTTCAGGAGAGCTGGGCTGGCCGTCCTTTGTCAATGCGAGAACTGACTTTATCGATCAGCCATTCAAAGTTGTGGCTGTGTATTTTGGCCATGGGCTGATTGATTTTTTTCCTACGTTCGCTGCATGGCCCTGCGCATGGTTTTTGGCCAAACTTAAAGGCAACTAGTGTTATGTTCCGTCCGCATGGTGGAGGATGCTGGTAATCCTGTTCCCTCTTCCGGTGGTTTCGTCACGGGGTCATCTTTGTTTGCAAATTCTAGGTTCGGTTTGACCAGGTCCTGTCCATTACTAACGTAATGGCGTAGGACTTTGTGGGACGCGGGTAGGTCCAGATGCCTGTTGACAGAGCTGATGACTGAGTACCACGCCTCAAGCGTCAGTCTTTCCGCTTTTGAGATTCCCCGACCTACAACGGTCGCGCCTTGATTGTCAAACTTGTGGCCATTCTCTGAGATATGGGTTGCAAGCTGCGAGTTTGAGTCAAGTCTCCGGGCCGCCATTTGTAGGCAGGTCTGCAGTTTGCGTCCTGTATCTCCAACGTATTTGCAGTCCCCATAGTTGCAACGGATTTTTTAGACGACTGGAAAGGTTTCAGTATAGTGCAGTGTGTTTTTAGGTTGCATCACTCGAGGGCGTACTGTCGCCTGAGGTCAATGTTTTAACACACACTTAAAGTTGTTGATTTTGTTCAGTGAATTTACTTGAAGTCTGACTGCAGGTCTGAAGAGAATTTACTGAAAGTAAGCGCATGCTTACCAATTTACATTTTTAAATCTTCAATGGGACTTTTCACCTTTTTACTCATTACTGGTTGTATTGCTACTTTAAATCTGTGAGTAACATTCGTTTATATAGGTTATATTCCCGTCTCAGACTTCGCGAACATCCCTACTGACATTCAGCATGACGCTTGCAGACATGGAATTATTATAATTTTCTGGTAACGTATGTGTGCTTGACTTAACTTCTATATTACCTGCATGTGTGCATACGTGCCCACAACTACTGCCGACGTACGAAAAAGTTCGCCTACTCGCACAATTATCGGTACTTTTTAAATCATTTTTGATATTCCCGTTTCCAAATGGAACCTCGGTTTACGAGTTTAAGCCATGCCGGCACTGATTTCGTCACGTATAGCGCTCGCCTTGCGAAACACAGCTAATCAAACTGCATTCGTTCACTGATTGGCTGCGGGCGATCGAGGACTCACGCCCTGGGAACAAGATTCGATGGCGGGCATGAGCACATGCACACGAACTGACAATTCTTCTGCTAATGGATCGCTCGCCACTGGAAATGCTCGTAGGTGGGCCTGCTCATCATCATAGGCTCTACTGTACTTTCGCTGTGTGTTACCAGCAGATAGCATAAGGGGGCACATCTAAAATATCCTAAGATGAACTGATCCCAACTCAGCATTGTTGAGCGCAATGTTCTCATGCTGAACCTCACTTGAGGAATATCAACTTTTTTAAAGAAAGGGCCGATGTGTCAGCTAACTCCTTAAGTAAACTTCCAGCTTCGTTGCTGCTTGCTGTCCAGGTCGAACACGGGAATCTTATGAGCCACTCCTAACGTGGCAGTTTGGAGACTAGCAAGTTCTGCCTCCAGCATGCTAACCCCGAAACCCGTGAAGAACGGTATCCTGTATGTGGTTTAAACTTTGATGACGCAGCCGGTATGAGGGAAGGGTACCTATAGCAGCTGGCAAGTAATCAGCAATCCAGGGGCCTTGATGGTGTCCTAAATGCTCCTAAAGAGGTCAGTTTGTTGTTTCGAGGTCGAGGGGTCTGTAGGTTAGTCATGATAATCTGGACATTCAGTAGTCCAACGCGTGGAAACAGAAATCGAAGCGGTCGCGCCTTCCATTGTTTTTGCTGACCAACCTAACCGAAGAGAATTTTGATTATTAATCTAGGTTGAGCCCTCAGTATTTCCATAACGATTTCACTTCGTATGACATATATCCATATGTCCGGTGTCAGGCCGACAGGCGAAAAGGCGTTCTCGTTTCTTCGGCATTTCGCGAAAAAAGTAGTTGAAAATTTCCACCTGGAGGCTCTAGTAAGATATTCGCCAAAACAGTATATCAAATACATCGTACAGAATAAACCAACAGCACGTAAATAATAATTTGAGCAATACGAACTACCGGTCGATGTGCTACTTCGACCATCGGGCACGATTATATCCAACATATGCCCAAGGACAGGGGTAATGACTGTAGTCGGGCCTAGTGAAAGTGGACGAGCAGCCATCTACCACATACTTAACCCTCTCCCGCTTGAATAGGTGACAAAACAGAGTTGAGATGACCGAGTAAGAATCAGACGTAAGCCGCTTTCTCCAATGCAGGCCAGAAACACCGCCTAACTTAGTCTTAGGTGACAGTAGCCTTTTGAGTTGATAATACTGCACTATCTACCCTCCCTCACGCACCTTCAGCAGGTGTCCAGAAAGACGCAAGGAGGCCGAGTCTGATATTGCTGGGGTATTAGGGCTGGCACTATTACTGACACTAATAATTGGTCAGAAATGACGATGATTAGAGTCATCGCTGGGCTCGTGTTCTCTCGCTCTCATCTAGCAGTGGGCAACTGGATTTATGCTATTCCAAGTGAAGAAGATGTTTGAGGCTCGGAGCATATCAGCGCTTGCATTGGTTTTTTTTACCCACTACCTGTATTTACCAAAACTGTGCCACTTTTTCCCAAAGTGTAGAATACGACGGCTAGGATAAGGCTACTAGAAGTCGGATGCCAATGTCTGGAGTACACGTTTTAGTAGTTATACATGTTAAGGCCAATAATTAGTAAATTACAACGCGGCCTGTACATGTATGTAGGAAATGTGAATCTTGTATGGCCTTGGATATTGCTGGTAGAGGTATTATGCTACTGTTAGAAGTACTACTTACTAAGACCAGCGGATAGTATATTCTAGTAATATATTTCTATAATTGTTTCAATAGCTGTCATGCATCCTATTTTTGCAACAAGCATAATAGCTGGAAATATGAGCTTACGCGCGTCCTAAACTTCATCTGGGTTGATTTGTAAGGCACACGAGCAAGCGGGTAGGCCCTATTTGAATCACAGCACTCTCACAAATCAGGACAAATATCGGCCCAGCTTCGCTAGTGAATAGCGCCTGTTGAAATTACATGATGCAAAATACCGATTCCCATAAGAATAATTTCATCTGATGTGAATGAATTTTACCTTTAGTACCCTCGTCTCACTATACGCCAATGGATCTACCTGGAAAATTATTGCGAGTGCTGCATGCAACATGTCTAAGTTTTAAAAGTTTGATGATTCCTCGCATACCGGCGTGAAGACATTTTCGAAAAGTAAGGAATAATAATGAACAGCATTAGGCAGACTTAAAACTTACAAGAAATATAAGAAGTACTGAGCGTTTGTTAAGAAAAGAGGAAATTTTCCCTATATTCCCCAAGTTCCGCAGACGTAAAAAGTAGCTATAAACTAGAACAATAAATTCAAATCTTCCTGTAAGTTGAAAACGGAAACTAATCAATTTCTTTATATAAAAAGCGGCAAAAGTAGCTTATGTAGGCCCACTCGTTAATCCCTACTCCCTGCATGTTTTTCTACAAAAACAGTGGTTAAAGGGTTTTTGGGTGTGGAATTAGGGCACGCAGTGGAATATACTCCAATAAATGCTAAGTGCATTTTTATTCGACTGTATTTAGAAGTGTTGTTGATTTATATCTGAAGATTTTCCTAATCTGTTTAATCGTTTAACTAATTGCGGAAAAAAAACCGATTATCAGATTGCAGGTTCCTTGACTTTCCCGAAAAATTGAAATGGTGGTTAGGAGGTCGTCTACCTCAACTTACCT
>UYRU01043000.1:4535-20815 GCA_900617775.1 Dibothriocephalus latus | reverse complement strand
AGGGCTAATAAGCCAAAAATGGTCACACCAGTCCCTCTTGTCTTTGTTGACAAAGTTATCTGTCTAAAATATGAGTTCCTATGCGGCTGATGACAGGGCTGGAGAGTAAGCCCCTGGTCAGAGCGGAACGATTGAGTTGCGTTAGCCTTTAACATTTTTATTACTAACCTTTTATTAGTAGGAAGGATTTTATCGCAAAGTCAGTATTCACCCTTTATTTGTCTTTTTATACACTAGACGACTGTTTCATGCTGACATGCCGTGAAAATATAAAAAACACGTATTTCAAATAAATTTTGAATATTTTCAAGGTTGGAAATATACCCCTACACATCGCCTGCATTAACGGTGACAACAATTCCGTACAACTGTTATGCGAGCAAGGTTCTTTAGTGAATGTTTACAATCAGGTTAGTCGTTTGAATTGGACTATGAAAACATTTAATAATCTATGTTACTTCTTAATGCTCAGTAAAGTATTTTAATTTACTACTCGTTTCAACAGGAGATGCTGACTCCACTGCATTATGCAGCCAAAACTGGAGACAAGGATATCATTAGATTGCTTTTGTTTTACGGGGCGGATCCAACGCTACCAAACAAAGTAAGTAATTCTCTCGATAGCAAGATCTATCTGAAGCTTTGACACTTTTATCTACGCGTTTTTATCCGGGACTAGAATTAGGTCATGAGGCAGTTGACGTTCCGAGCAGAGGCATCTTTTCGGGGGTGTAAGTAAAATAACGGCGGAATATGCTGCAAAAGCTGAAAAAAACCCTGTACAGTTTCATGCACCGTAATATATAAGCGAGTGGTTATATTCTGTTAGTCTTATTAAAACGTCAGGTTAGCATTTAAAAGATAGTGTCTTCAAGCCGCTGAAAAGCTGCTTATAAGTCTAAGTATGTGATTCGCCGGAAATCTATATGATAATTTAAAGTTATTTTATGAAAGTATACCATTCTATTGAACTGGGACTTTGCGCACATTTCAATAACTTACATTATTACTTGTTGGCAATTGAAATAAATGTGTATTATGAGAGTATTTGGACTACTTACTGCTGGTTATTTAAGGAACAAAGATTCCACACGGGCACTGACATTACTTTATATCCCTGTATACCATGAGAGAAAAGGTTTAGCCAAATTGGAAAGTTGTAGTTAAGTCACGTGGTTTCAGCAATTCTTGCATTATGGATTTTGGTTAATTTTACATTATTATTATTACTAAGATCGGTGATGGGCTTAAGCCCGATCTAAGCAGATTTCGCATATTTAATTCTACTGACATTTGAAGATTGATCCCAGCATAAGATGCGTTACTTTCTTGTACAAAACGTCATACAAGGGATGAATAATATAATCACAAGAAGGTAATTTGAGGTAAATCTTACCTTAAGACTAATTGTAAAGCAAAGATCCTTCAATTTTGCATTTCGCACTTATTTAAAAATAGACCGAAGACACCTAATAAGACTGGTTCTAGATGATAAAGGGTTGTAGGTCGTAAATTTTGTAAGACATGGTTCATCGGAAGCCTAGTAAAAACATGCCAATGCATATACATAGCATGAATGATAAACAAATATTTGTAAAATGTGTGACAACTTTCATTGCCAACGTTTTTCATTCACAACGTTTCAAAATGCCCATAAAACAGTTAAAATTCCATCTTTGTATTTTTAGCTGCGACAGTATAATTTCAGCCGTCAAAATCTATCAAAAACGCGGTTTCAATAGAATAAAGTATGAGGGAACAATATATTGGATCAACAATCCGGTTAAATGATGTTTTAAAGGCCTTATTTACCTACACGCAAAACGACCGTAACCACTTGTAAATAGAGGTCGCGTGTTTGACAATAATTGTTTAGAGAAAGAGCCGACCCGATCGCTGAGACAATACTTTAATTCGCCAGACTTTTCGAGATCCGTTATGGATTCATCATCAGAGACATAAACAGAAAGCAGTAGCAGATACGGGTAGCGTATGCACAGGAGTTTGCAGTATGTATAGGATACACACATTACTGAAAACATAGTGACAATTAACGTTAATTGCCTTCTTGCGCGTTGATAGTTTGTCGAACGGCATGTGGGCTCTGGCTTGCTGAACTTTCATCACGCGTGGTGTACTCGATCGTCATGATTGCTCGGCTATCTGGCCCTTCGGTGTTGCCGTCGGATGACACGCTGTCCTGTCCGTACCCCTAGTGGCGACTTGCTTTGGCCAAATTAAGTCTCCGCACCGACTATGGATCGGGCCAATCGTTGCACTTGTTTATGGATTGGGGTCCCGTGAACCATGACCCAAGTAATTCTTGTCAACTCTTGCGAGAATTTCGGCCTCATCAAATTTGAATGTGTGCTCGGGTTTCGTCAAATGAGCCGCAACTTAACGTATGTCAAACGTCTTACGCCCGGGTCAGTCCGTTGATATTTGCGATCACTGACTCCTCGTAGCCATAGGAAAGGTCAGGAATTGGAGGTTCAAGCAAAGGGCAGGATTCATGCCTTCCCTCGGACTTTCTAACTTGTCTGTGCAAGAGAATCGGCCTGACACGAACCTTTAACTTCAGGTTAACTAACCGTTCGTCGGGTTACCTACATACCGCGAGGGAAAAGCACAGAATCTGCAAAAGTAAACTAAAGAGGTCGGAAGCTGAAGCGCCAGATACCGTAGACTTGTATTTAGCACTCTTCAGCAACACGTTACTGTCAAGACACCTATGCAGAACTAGAATCTGCGAATAGATTGAGGCCTCATGAAGGGTAAACGTATCCCATCGCCGGGCCGATCTGAGCGCATAGCGCGTCGCGGCTACAGGATCTGGTGCAATTGCGGACAAAGTAACTATGTCGGAGAAACTGGCAGACTTCTCAAGACGCGAATTTCCGAACAAACAGAAGCAGTGCGGCGAAACGATGCCAATTCTCAAGTTGCGGCTCATTCGGTGGAACCCGACCACAGATTCACATTTTACGAGACCGAAATTCTCGCAAGAGGTGACAATCGGGTGAGTCGAGAAGTATTTCGGTCATGGTTCAGGGACTCCCAATCCATAAACAAGTGCAACGATTTACCCATTCTATATTCGGTGCTGAGACTCAATTTGGTGGAAGCATTTCGCCACGTGTGAAACGGACAGGGCAGCGCGTCATTCTACGTCAACACCGGAGGGCCAGATGGCCGAGCAATCATGACGCTCGAGTCCACAATGTGTGATGAAAGTTCAGCATGTCAGAGCCCGCATGCCGTTAAACAAACTATCAACGCACAAGAAGGCAATTAACGTTAATTGTCACTGTATGTTTTCAGTAATGACTGTATCCTATAAATATTGCACACTCCTGTGCATACGCCACCCAGATCTGCTACTGCTCTCTGCTTATTTCTCTGAGGATGAATCTGCGACGGATCTCGTAATGTCAGGCAAATAAAAGTATTGTTCCAGCGATCGAGCCGTCTTCTTCTCAAGTACTTCCTGGGGCTGGTATGTACGCTTGTATTGGGACTAACTGTTTATTAAAAAGTTTTCTTTTGTGTGTTTCGAAGCAGTACTCAAAAACACAGTCCTGTAAAGTCAACTTGCGCGGTGTTTAAATTTATATGCACCCCATCCCTGTTGTACAGCTCGGCAAATTCATCGCTCACTTAATCACTACTTCGGCCCACACCGTAGTTTTTAAGTTGCAATGTTATAACACTGTCCTTGCTACCTTAATCACAACCAAAGAGTCCACATCCATCTACACTTCTGTTCTTCACATTAATCGGAGCATCACACGAAAGTTCTAAGGCTTGTGCGGATGAGGTCTGGCTCTGGAAACGTTTGCCTACTCATTTAGCTTTTAGAGTAGCCAGCGATGAACAGTTATATGGGAATTAACCAAATGTCATGTGCACTTCTCTAGAGGCTTGTACTGCTATTTTGGATTAGAGTTTACCATGTGACCGAGTTTACTCTAAACAGAAAAGATGTAATTAATAGTTTCCATAAAATTTATTATTTTTGCCCTATGCGGGTGCCGAGCACGATCCCAATGAATCACTCACACGATAAACATTAACAATTTTCAGAAATAATTGTCGGCATTTTTAAGTCGCTTGCGGTAATAAAACTAGACTTGTTCATATAGTCAACGGACCGTTAAGCAAAGTAGTAAATTATATCTAGATAGTGTTCTAGTCCTTGCTGTGTTTAATGCGTGCTTCTGTTTTAAAAATAGCATGGCGCAATTAAACGGTAAGAAAAAGAGTATTTAAAATTTGTTTTATCCGCTTTTAACCTTGAATCATTCATCATTGGCCATTGCGATGAAGGCACTTGCAAAATAAGTGAAAGACTGTTTGTCGCGGTTATCACGGACATTTGTACGGAAATCAGGAGCTTTTGTTGGGAAGAAAATCAGTATCCGTGCGATCTAAAATTATCGATAAAAATTCAATTGCCATATCAAATTGCCATTCTAAATGTGTCCTTAATGTTCAGTTGGCCGATGTCGATGTCAAACGAGAGTAAACTTTGAACAGTCTTTTACATGACGTGCCGACATCATCGTCTGTAAGAGGCTTTTTCCTTAGTAGTGTTCCGCTTATATCTGTTCTTTTGCTTTGATCCACAAGTTATTTCATTATCTCTTTTTCATTTGTACAATGATGCTGGCATACTCTTTGACAATTATACAACTCTGTATACACAAAAGCCTTTAAAATATTTCCTATTTGCACTATGAACCCATGAGAACACACGTTCGCTAACTGTATGAAACCATATTCCTGCTTACTCTCAAAAACAAGTGGCGAATTTGATGTTATTTGCGAAAATAACGGTATTTCGGCATTTTAATCTAGTTTAAAAAATCAATTTAAATTATTTTATTTCAGCTTGGTATTACCGCGGATATAATGGCATTCGCACAGGGACACAATCCCGTTGGCAAGCTCCTAGCCCAAATGACCACAGTAAGCATCCAGAATATTTGGGACTATTCGTTTACCGGAATAAGCGTGTTAGCTTTGCAGAAAGCTGCAATCTCTCTTACAGGTCAACTCAAAAATCACTTTGATAAAAATGAGGAACTTTTCAACCAATATCTTGTAGTTGACTGGTGAATCAGCTAATTTATGTAAAAAGAGTAAGTGATTACGAATTATATGGTTTTTGCCTCTTAGTTACCTGTGCAGAGAATTAACCCGTACCATGTGCTGCTTGTGATACCCTGACTCCAGTTAGTTAAAGCAGTTTACAAAATCATAGTTCCTTTAGCGCAATAAGCTGGCTGAGGGCATACTTGTACCGACCGCCCTGCGAGGCCGTCCGGTCCATTTTGTGGTCTTCAGAGAACAGTGAAGAATGCTAGAAAATAAAAAAGTAGACTCCAGTTGCCTATAGATTCCTGTCTTTCAGGTAACGCGATTATTTCTTAGTAATATAAATCAAGATTACCCTTCTTATCCTGCTTTAGAGTCGAGCGGAAGGATTCCGTGAGCAGTTATTTCCTAGCAACAAAACGCCACGCATAAAGCTTAAACTATTTGGGGCCCCAAGATCGGGCAAAACTACCTTCTCTGAATCTTTTCGGTCAGGCAGTGTTTCTCACTACATCCGACGGAAAATCAGGGCGCTTTCTGAGTTCGCTGATAGGTTTGGAGAGAGCGGTAAGTAAATAAGAAGGTAAGGGTTCTACGTTTTACTGATAGAAGGTTCCAAATTTATAGTAATTTTAAGCTGTAAAATGACCCAGAACGAAAAAAGCCCATTTATTCATTAAACGGATAAATTTGATATCCCTCTTCCTGCTTGGAGGCTATTCTAGGTCAGCGGTTCAAATTTCTAAACACAAATTGTCGGTCTCCTCATGCGTATTTTGAAAACTACCATCACTGACTGACTAATTTTTTAGTTTTAATTTTCCTTTAGTGTAGTATGTAAACAAGGTCTAGAAACAAGCTGGTGAGATAGGTCTGCGCTTGTGTTCAACTCTCTTATGGGTATAGGTTAGTGAACGTCACTCTACATCACTCTACGTCAATAGGACGTTGACCCATGTGTCATTGGTATTCTTTAAGCGAAAGCAAAATGACCAACAGCTCAGTTAGGATACCTCGACCTACCCGTCTTGATATGGTTATAATAAGTTAAAGATTAAAATAAACTATAGACGGCCCCCATAACGCTTACCAGATTTCTCTTCGCTGTACAATCATTGGTGAATGATCTAAACTGGAGCACCAGGGCAAAGCAAAATGTGCACCTCGATCCTGCTTTACAGTGGACCGGTAAATAGCACAGTATATCGCACTTATACTTAGTTAGTAAGTAAAGTAGAACAGACCATAAGATATACGAACTGGCAGTAATAATGTGGCTTTACCACTGCAACGTAACATATAGGATAACTGTTTATAAACAGCATATTGAAATAACAGGAGCTATCCACCGGGCTAATTTTCGATGAATTTATTCATTTACATATTTCACCATCCATGTTGAGAAGACCTGGAATCCTATTGTGTCCTGGCTGCGGAGAACCAATATCAGGTTACCCTAGAAAATGGCTAGTTTGGTCAGTCATTGCTTGTCTTAGTCACAATAGGTATGCCTGCTGCACTAACAGATTGTTTAAATTGGCTGTGTGTTGGACCATTATTAATGAAGTGTTGCAAAAGCACTTTGTCGAAAGTCATTTTATGTTCATATTTTTCTGTGATTTGCGTTATCACTTTAAAAAAAGAAACAATTTCTGGTCATTGATGTACAGAATTCAGCATTATGCTCTAAAATAATTTTTCCGCATCCTTAACTTCACAGTCGAAGTGTTTTGTTATTTTTTTCTTACATTTTCATCATTTTGATGTTCCTGACTTCTCTTTAATTAATTTTTTGTAGCTTTTTATTTATGCGCAGAGGTTTTCTGGAGTTATGTGGTAAATAACAGTTTCATATATCGTATGTGTGTAGTTCCATATAAGGTTAAGGTCAGAACATAAACAGTCAGGACATTGTAATTTATTAGTTGAGGTCAACCCTCTAGGAAGCATCCTTTTGAAATTGAGTTCATTTTAAAGTAAGTTATTTGATGCCTGCACAAAAGAGAAGGGAAATCATGAAAAATACATGACATAAATGCTGGACGCCTGTAGAGGTAGCACATGCAGTATGCATAAAAATGGATGACATCTTAAAATGAATAACGACTTCGTGGCGGCTACTTATACCCCTTCGCTATTGCCCATCAACGGTGGAAACCTTGGGTGAATATTTTGAGAACCGTAAGTAAAAATTTCGAATTTTCGAAGTTGATTATCTCTTTTGTCGGCAGTCTGCGAATGAATCTCGAATTTATGGAAAACCCTTAACTGTATATTTTGTAGAAACCATACGAACCGTACCATATAAGATGGGTTTATATAATTAAAGTAAAACAAGTACCGCACTATGTAACATTTGAAGAAGGAATCGCCTAACTTTTCAGCGCAAAGTAATTAATTAAATCACATTTGCGGACCAGGGTTTTATTATAATTAATAAATGGCAAGGCTTCAAAATATTTGCATGCGGATTTTATTTCGACTTTCAGCCTTACCGTCCTACGAGGACATTTTTATGGCCTAACATCAAACATAATTTACAATATGAAGCCACCCTATTAGAACTTAGACCCTAGTTCGCTGAGTCTGCAACAAAAAAGTGAAAGCGGAAAAAGTTTTAAATATGTTGTTGTTGAAATATTCTTGACGAACATGCCCCACTTCGAATGAAGGATGCATGAATCCATACATAAGCCATTTGACGCAACCTATCAACAAAATGGAAATTGTACATCCAAAAATAAATGAATTCTTTGCTTATTTGGACTATTATAGAAAAAGCGGTCAGAAAAGTATCAAGCTACCGAAGAAAGTCTTCAGTTTTCTTGGCTGAACATGAGGCGTACACCAGGGGTATTGACATAAAAAGTAAGTAAAATTTTTTTACTTTATCCAGTTGAACCTCTTACCCTATTGAAAAGGAGGTTTGCCACGTAAATTGTACTTAAATCATTTCGAGCTCCAAAAGATTAGATGCACGTAGTTGCATCTGATAAGTTAATGCTGCCAAAAAATCACGAACTGTAAAAGAGGCAAGACTCAAGCAATTACGTATACCGCAGAATAATTTTTAGTACTGCATGTATTTGTGTAGGTTCTCCTTGCAAGAAAACCACTCTATAAGTATGCTGTTGCTAGGACCAGGCAATATTTTAAGGCGTCAGGGTAACTTAAAAACATTCATTAACACAGCATCGGGATACCATATTTTAGCAATTTATTAGTAACCTCACATGCCTAATTGGAAAGCACATAGAGTCGGACCAAAATATGGAACAACAATGGAAGACTCTGACGTCAGTTTTGGTCTACAAGGACTTCCATGTGCCTGCATGGTTTCACACTTTTCTTTATTTATACTAGTGTAAACAAGCGTTACTTGAGACACCAAAAACAATATATTATGGAATAAGATATCGGTCAGTCTTGTGACTCCCAGAACCTCTGACAATATGGTACAGATAAAACAAAATAAACCACCGTCGTTACTTTGTTGTTCATGGAGAAAATATCAATTAAATTCTTATGCTGTTAAATTCACGCTGTTTTTAGTATATCGTAGACTTACACTGGAAGGTCAGCAGCACTTAAGAATAAATTGTTTTAATTATCTACTCGCGACGATCGGGAGTGGTAACTGTATGTAAATCAAATTAATTTATCCTAACGAAGTGAATTATCGGGCTTTTTGCTGACAAGTTGATCTCATATCTGAAGTATTTTATGCATGTTTGTTGATTCAAATATGGCTCTACATCCCCGAGTAACTTAGGGTTGTATCAGCATCGTCATAGTTACTTGTACCGTGATGATAATACGCCATTTAACGAACAATGTAATTCCCTAGAACCCTGTTAATTGCTCTTCCAACGAACAACTTATTCTGTATAATTTTACAGACCTACTACGACACCTTGTAGATCAATTAATGTGTTCAGACAGATTCCCTAATTTCAATTAGCTTAGTCGTCCCGAGACTGCATAAATTCTCCACATAAAATATTCCTTGAATTTCTGAAATCTGAAATTTATTTATGCAAGATATGACTTGCGCGCCCAAGTATATCAACGTTGTTCTAGCTCATTTGTATGTTTGCAAGTTTCTCAAAGTGCCCTTTTCGACGTATTATTACGTGTACACAGTATGCATTCTATTTCTGCAATAGCGTACGTTAATTCTTTATATGTTATGACTGTTGCTTTTATGTTTTATTGTTAAGATTGTAGCGCATTATTCTATCTTTGGTAATACGGAATGACATAAAAACTGTTACCCATTTCTTTCGACATCCGCACATTTGTGCTACATGAGGTGCACATGCATTTGTGACTCACAAATATACTCAGAGGTTTTTATTTCCTCAGGAATGTAAAATAGCCATTATAGTTACACATGAGCATCAAATGGAGGCAAAACATGATATATTTATTGAAAAAATTTTGAGAGTGAAACACGGTGGCCTTATATAATGATACAATTCCGGAGTACACCTAGATAGTCTAGCTAATTAAGCATAAAATAACTGCAGTTCACATTTCGAAATCCGTTAAAATAACAAAATAAATTTTCTAAAATTACTCAACTTATCATAGTTATAATAAGCCTGCCACATTTTTGTTACTTTAAGTTGACTTAATATTTTAGATACATCAGAGTACAGCATCTGGGACTTTTCGGGATTCAAATCGTATTACTTTTTGTATGACTACTTCATTGGAAACACAAGCTGCGTGCACATAATCTTCTTCAATCTTTGTGACAGTCCGACAAATCAACGGGAGAATGTCAAGTTCTGGCTGGAGTTTATTCACAGCCGAATTCCTGCTCAAGAAGGTAACCAATAAACGGCAAACTATTATTCTAAAATTACGAATTTCGCTAAGAGGTTGGGGAGATAAAAAAAAACTGTTTAAAAGTTATAATACAGTTTTATATGTAGATCACAGTAGACTAAATAAATAGAACCTTCTGTAAAGTAGATTTAGAGGCCTTAGCACTTCCGTAGCTTCAAGTGCTTGAAATATACTTCCGAATTCTAAATATTCAGGAAGTCCAGTAAGGTAAACGAAAGTTTCCGATTAATCATCAGACAAATATAATGCTATAAGGGAGGGGAGAGTTTATAAAAGTGTAGGCAACCAAGCAGTAGTAATTAATGGGAGAGTAGGAGCGGTGTCAAGTGATCAAAGGGGTTCACATTCTCGTCATCATTAGTGGCTACAGAGGGGAAAAGGGGGGAGGGGTCCAACAATTACTCTATGTCATCGTTTCTTGACGACTTGGGTGGCCTGGGGATGCTTGTGTCGCTGTTTCGTGGTGTGGGGACACCCGTTGTCACTGTCTCGTCACCATCTTGCGACGTGGTGGGAAATGTGTGGACGGATGTTGAGTGGTTCTTCGGTCCCGGGAGCCTTAGTGCCTGTACAAACGCCTTCTGCGCGCATAAGGTCGGGTTAATGCGCCGTATGGCGACTGCCTCTGCCATCGCAACTATCCGCTGACGCAGAAGCAGGCGTTGCCGCCGTTTTATACATGACTCGAAACGCTTGGTTTACGTCTATCCGATGGCCGCTGTCAACCAAATGAGCCAAAATCACGCTAGATATTGACTTAACCTCGCCCGTGTTCAGCCAAGCAGGATGGTCACGACAGCAAGCATTCCCAGACCACACACGCCGTCACGAGACGATGACACCTTGTATCGTTAAACCTCTTAAAAAATCCCAGACATGGACGACTGCGAGACATGAATTAATTGTCGGAACCCTCCCCATTTCCCCTTTATAGTCCCTAATTATGACTAGAATCTGACCGCCTATGATCCCTTAACACCTCTTACCCTTCTCCACCTAACTGCTACTGATTGGTTGCGTAAAAATGGCTAACAATACCCTCCCCTATATTACTGTATTCGCCTGATGATGAAGTAAGCGAAAATTTTCGTTAGCCTAACTTGACTTCTTGAATGCTTACATGGGTATCACCGCTGAAATTTGAAGTGAACTATTATCCTGTGAATCAATTCGATGCACATATGTCCATGTTTATGCATATTTCATACAGAAGAAGGATAACAGCAGACAAAAATAGGAATGTAGTGACTTATTCTGGATCTTACTCGTTTTCACCTACCTCAAACAAAACAAGATTTAAATGACCTATTGGGCGAACCCACATTCTGTTTTCATCCGATTTTAGCCAATTTGACGTGTATCCTTAAGATGCGGACTGGTTGTCCTGTATGTTGCAACTTTTGGACGTAGTAACGCTCGATTTCTAAAGAACGCAGTAAGAAATCAGTAGGTTAGGAAGAGCCATCCGAGTATGCCTTATCCTCCTTGATTCTTAGGTAATTATTGGACGCAATGGGATTTACTCTGGAGCTCTGGACTGAACTTTAAGGCGCATAGAACACATATTGTCCGGTAACTGGATCGAAATTATAAGAACGGATATAATGTTAGAGTCCTTGTGTTCGTCTAATTCATAAGTAAGAGGTAACGAGAAAATATTGTGCACTAAGTATTTCACGCGCCTTAAGGAAGTCGAAATTCTATTAAACCTACTTCATATAAGTGAGAAATGGCCGCTGCTGCTCTGCCATTGGGTCGTTGCTTAGTTCACAGATAGCACCTTTTGAAAATGAAATCAACTTTTTTGAACATTTAGTTGGTGTAGGCAAAAGCATTGGCTACAGTACTATATAGATAGCTAAAGGAAAAAAAAGGTTACCTTAAGCATTCACAGGTTAATCGTTATAGTGGTGGTATGGACGTTAACTTGCCTGAAACTTTAGGCCAAATGTGTGCATGGGAGTCAGCCTCGCCGCTGATAATATGGGCCGTTTTCTGATGTACCTGACAATCAGATATATCAACGTATGACAAACCATAAAAAAGATGCCCCTCAAAGTTCCGTGAGAGAGCCAGATGTGTTAAGCAATACGCAAGTTCTAAGGTTTTGACGGCTGCCTCCTGGGAAAAGCATGAAAAAAGAAACAAAAGCATTTTCCCGGCAGGTATCCCGGGGAATGAGACTTTAAGAGTACCAAAAGCATGTCTTCTGAAAATTTGAGAGTTTGAATCAGCATAAAAGAGAACGGTCCTTGCTGCATTGTCTTTTATGGTTTCAGACAACGGCGATCGCTGGCAATAAGGCGATAGACACTTCCCTCTAATAATCGCAACGCTTGGCTTAAGTTAAACTAGCTTATCTAACTAAATTTGTTGGGTACTTAAAAAGGAAAGTAAAGTTCTTGAGTAAGGAACGCATTTTAATTTTAGGATGCGTTGGAAAATTTTGCTGACGTATGCATATATTATAAATAAAGTAATCAACTTAAGGCGTAGTTAGTCAACGAAAACTAAAAAGATATCTTTGCGCTTAAACCACATGCATGGTTCCGAAACGTGTAGCACTAATTTATGCAGGAATCATACATTACTGATTTTGCATTCATAAAGGAGTAAAATAACCCATTTTCTGAAATTCGATTTTTGTTTTCATGCAAAAAAGTAAACAACAACATTAACTTACTTAACTAGAACCATGGAAATCAAACCAAATTTTTATTTTACAGTAGATGTGCCATCCCCTGAAAGTTAAACCTTGTTTTCCTTATTCGGAAAATATACGTGGTATGGTTTAGATACCCCCAATGCGAGTCGAAATCAAAAGTTTCTGGGAATTATGAACTGTCTTTTAATCCCATAGATATCCTTTATTTAAATACAGTATGTGACCTAAGCCATGAAATATAAGGATTTTTACAAAAATTCCTGTTTTACAAAAGTACCTCAGTCTGCATCGTTTAAAGTCCTACAGCAGTAAGGCAACGGTTGCAACCGTATATTGTGGTTTTTCAACTAATATTAGATTGTTAAGAATTACGAGCTTTTTAAAAAATCGGAAAATTCACAACAAGTAAAAAATCAGATTTAGTAAGTAAAGTTCAATTTTAAATGTAGATGAAGCCTGTTCTTGCAAAAAATTAAGTGAAAAAAGCAGCACAAGTAGAATTGCTTTTTAAAAAACCCTTTTGTTAGTTTTTTTATGTTTATGCTTCTGTAATATGCGCAATTTAAAATAGGGCTATTTCCAGACAGCCGGAAGTTAGCGTATGTACTCTTACACGGTTTCATGAGAATTTTCAATTGCTTCTTCCGTCTAAACAATGTTCAGATACATTGGACTAAAGCACACAGATTTTTGCTTGATTTTGCCGATCGGGACATCTAAAGAGTAAAATATCTCGTAAGCTCACATATACAAATGCCGGTCAGTGACTAATAAATTTTAATTGGAATTGCGTGGATTAAGAGCGGTGTCCTCCTGACACATTTCTTTATTCTTATTTCTGGTGTTCAATTATGACGAGTCTGTTATTCCTTAATACGTATAATGTGCTACGTATTTATCAAAGCCTTCAAAGAAATATATTACTTAAAAGCCTTTACCTAAATAGTGCACTTTTGGCTATTCTTTTTTATGCAGCCTTTTGTTTGGGTCATGGTTGTAGAACCACCCAAACAGGTCGGCTCACTGCCGAGACAAATGAGCGGCCATATCAAAATTCCCAAATTAATATGCTTCAGATCAAGTTTAACGTTTTCTATAATAGTCTTTTTCTTAAAAAAGGCACTCCTATTGGATAAACGACGTCGAGGATCTGGGTGATTTAACTATTCGAAAATTAAGTCAAGATTATAATAGGTGTGTCTCACTGTTTTTTTATTTAACTTTAAGTTGGGGATAAACCTTATATTCAAATTGAAAGAATTCGCCCTTCTGTGCGTAATGAACAGGTTTTTTTCTATATTTGCTTACTTGCCGGCCCCGTTCTAAAATTGTTAATGCAAAACTGGATGGCAGAATATATACTGGTTTCGTGCAAAACCTAATAATAAGCTGCCGATTCCGTTTACATTTTCTGTATTCCTCCATGCTCAACTGTATTTGGGGCTTGTTTGGACACGTTTCGTGTGCAATGGGACAGAGACACGTGGGGACATGCTTGTTCACGATACTTATTTCCGCCTTGGTAGAGTAAACTACAGCCACGCAGGTTTATTACTTAATTTTATGGCACAAAGCTTTTCAGATTTGTAAAACAAAATTTTTAAAACGGAATGACCTCTTCTCTTCCTGAAAACAATGCGATTTCTCAGTTATACATTTACCTGATTTTCGTACACGCAAAATAACCTGTTAAGTTGGCTGAAAATATAAGAATTGTCTGGCTTATATCAGTATGCTTTTGTATTTCAAATGCACAAGAAAAAGGTTTTGATGCGCAGCATTTAATACCATAGGATATTTCTTGGATAACAGGAAACTTTGGAGTGGCCCATTTTCCCCCAATAACCTGAGCTCAACTGGCCTCTTCTCTAATATACAGCGTTTTGCTCCTCAAGTCAATTCAATGTACAGAATGCTATCTCCACACTTCATAGGTTAGGCAATCTACTATGTTATACGTTAAGGAGAAGAAATTGCTTACCAACCGAGTATAAAAAATGAGATATGTGTACACGTTTTATATAAACTATATTTTACTTTGTGAGCCCATTTAAAATTCATCGTAAAAAAGTGTGTAATCCCACTCAGTAATTTGTGCCAGACAGCCAAAGCTCAGCTCACTGAAAAGTGAACATCTTGGCGTGACTGACAGTTTCGAGGATTATGCTGTAGAATATTTAATATTCTCAACCCACTTAAGGTGTAGTTTCAATTCAATTATATATATTTCATACCTTAAGTTAACTTCTCAAGTACTAGCATATCTGTTTTATTTTCACAGGCATTTTTGCTCATATATAACTGCAGATAGCTTGGGTTCGATTGGTTAGTAGGCCCCAACTGAAACCTGGGATTGCTTGATCCCCTTAATCAACTTTTCTGCTGAAAATAAAATATAAAAATGTAAAAATAGAATATAACTAACATTGTTGTTAGTACACCAATTTTCCAAGTATTACTTACAAAGATTCCTCGACGAAATTTCTATAGCCTAATCAACAGAGAGGGAAGTATAGTTTTAACCCGAGGTTAATGGTCTTGACCTGATAAGGTCAAGAGCAGAATGCATGTCACTCATCCATGTCCAGCACGGTAGCCTCCTACAATTAGCGTAACTGACATTTCTGAAAGGCTTCTTATAGAAGTAAATTCGAAATTAGTTCCTTCGCTTTTATACGTATGGTTCGACGTTTTAAACATCTGACGATGACCAGCTGCTCGAATGTCAACAAACTGTAAGAAAGTCAAAACAAAGCATGAACAGGGATAGTTAATATAACATTAGTCATACGTGAATGGTTCGTCAGTGACAATACTGTGGTCGAAACCCTTCTGTTGCTATTCCATTGAGGTCGCTAGAAATCAATGTAAGCTACGATCTCGTGGATTGATATGAACCTGTAGTAGCTGGTTTAATAGATTTAGCGACAGTTTGCGAAATCTGAAAACCAAAGTGGATCAAATGAAGAGCATTTGAAACATGAGAGATGCAGAGGATAAAAACGGCATACGAATCTTTGATAGCTGTTTAAACAGCAATGTAATTTCAGCTTTCTGAATAGTCGCAGACAACTAAACTATTACTGTCTAAAATGACTATGCAACTATGCGGTTGGAACCATGAAGTGGGATAGAGTTTTCTTTGGGGAGACTGTTTTGACTTGTTATAACGAAACTGCACCGTAAGGTGATTGAGAAGAGAACTCTACATTTGGATTTTTACCTTTTAATTTTCAGCTCTAAAATAAAATGGATAAGAAGAAATTTTTATTTTTATGAGGACGTTTTGGGGACAATAGAGTAACTTTACTGACTAAATTTTCGACGCTGGACCCCCAGGTCGTCGTCAGACTTGAGGAGATGTGCAGCAAACAATTAAACTTTCAAAAGTCCTGGTATAATAACGAAGTCGTCTGGTGAGAGTGCTAATTGACAGATGGAATTTGTATCCGTCCATAGTGGACAAATTAGTAGTCGTAATAGCGTAATTACTAAGTGGCAACTAAAATTGCGTCACTTCGAAGTGGAAAATTACAGGTCGTCCGGCATGAAAGATAATTATAAGTTGCTTTTAATGTTAATCTGTCTTGATCAGCTGTCGACCTGGGGATCGAATATCGAAAATTTACTCAATAAAGTTACCCCATTTTCCCAAAGAATGCCT
>UYRU01042999.1:2331-15453 GCA_900617775.1 Dibothriocephalus latus | reverse complement strand
AGTTTGAGTCTCAACTGGGCATAACTAGGGTTAGGATATGACTGTTTTATGACGGCTAATAAGCCAGAAATGCCCATTCCAGGCCCCACCTTAGTCTTTACCAGCAATTCTATCTGCCTGGTTTGTTTGCCCTAGCAGCGAATTTAATTTAAGTTACCGTCATGCGGCATCATGAAGTGTCCTGTCAATTCTATCACCGGTAAAGCATGTCGTGAGGTACTCTTTGTGACAGATATGACCTTGCAAAAGATAACAAGAAAGATAATAGGGTGCCCATCGATGTGCTTGCGTAATAGGCTGGTTTCATTGTGTTTTGGAGATAAATCTAGCGCCCCCACAGGCAGTCGCAAACGGACTTGTACTGTATGACAAAAGAGACTGGAATGGCTACTGCTAGTTTATAATCCATCATCATATATCACACGTGGCTATTCACCTGCCTGCAAGGTCTCTAGATTGACCGGGAAGGCACAACGCGACGAGCACGTGTCATAACAAGATCGGTAATCCTGACCTCAACTAACGGAAACAACGAGCCCCTGTGGAAAAGGTAGACTACTTGGTAAAAGTAGTTTATGTAGTGCACCTCATACGCCTCCTAGTTTCAGCATTTCGTCCACAGAAAACGGGGGTTATAGGAGTTTTGGAGGTTGGCGAAATAGGATAGGCATTGAACGAAATTTTTAGAAGTAAGCGTAAAGTGGAAACATTTAGTTGAAGATGTTTCCCGCGGCCGCTTGGATCAACTTGTTTTGCATGTAACTTGAAGGTGTTTACGGCGCTTCGCACCGCGGACTCTGCTGATCTTATTCCAGAACGGTAGGTCGGATCTGAGGTTAATTTAATTAGACGACCCCTTAGCCACCAGTTAAATATTTAAAGGAATTTTGAGAAACCTACAGTATGATAATCGGGTTCTTCCGCTATACGTTAGATGATAATTCAAATTAGGTAAACCTATAGATATAAATCGACATCATTTCTAACTACAATAAGATAAAATGCCTATAACAGTTATTAAAGTATATTTTACTGTCTATGCTAATTCCCCACGCATATAACCCCCCTATCACCACTGTTTTCATTGTAAAAAATGACGGAACTAGGGATATACGAGGCGTACTACGTAAACTACTGTTGCAGACTAATTCACTGAATGACTCAAGGTCTCGTGTTTAAAAGCCGGTTATTGCCTCCTCTGAGATTGGCTGTGACTGGCTGATGATGACTAAAGGGCCGGAAATGGCCATTCCGGTCTCCCTTGTCTCCGTCCCTCCCACAATTGCAGAGGGGCTAACTGCCCTAGTGTATAATAACTTTTCCACAAAACTTAACACTAACATTGACCGCAGGCCTAGCCTCATCTTTTAACTGTAACCAAAACCGTACCCAAATTGTATCATAACACATATCTCAAATGCCTGATAACATTAAATATTTCCCAACCGTTTACGGGCCCACCTACTGAAGCAACCCAGACCTTGCAGCTTTCCACGACGGGACCATCCATGAAGCTGCCTCTTGCTTGATGATGTTCAAGAAAATCTGTTTGCCTCAAGGAAAGCCTCAATGTTCTGGTCTCTTTGGCAGGATTACGCCAAAAATGCGTAATTACTCTGAAGGACGTTGTTGACGTAGTCACTGCCCACGCTTTCCCTGAGTAGCCCCTAAGGGAACAGCTACATCCGGTTTGGTGCATTTTAAAAAAAAATTCTAGTAGGCTTTTGCCTAAAGGTCATATAGTGTCCGTTTACTAGGCTCCGGTAAACCAGACAAAGTACATAGACTTATGCGATGGGAACATATACAGTTTTGGAGTTTTTTCTAAAAGGACCACACCCCCAGAACAGTAGGATCATGTGCTGAAAATCCAATTAAATTGCGGGCCGACTGTAAGTAGGACAAAACTACTAGCTGCTGGTAGGGCCCCATAAATGAGTCACAAGACAGAGTGACACGTGTTAAGTTCGTCAGCGATCGGTGAACGTTCGTTAACGAATGTCACCGTCTCCCGATATTCACCAGCAAGATAACGAGCTGGTGGCTAGATGGTTAGAGCGCTAGACTCTAACCAAAGGGTTTCCGAGTTGTAGCCTTGAGGTTAAATTTGACTGGCTGACGAGGCCTTAAAGGCCAGAATGAACATTCCGGATACTGTTGTCTTTGTCGGTAATACTATATGCGTAGACTACTAGCCGCAATGTGGCTGCTCTCGGCTCCCGATAAATTAGTCCCAAGGCAGAGTGGGAGAAGTGAGTCTTGTTAGCGGTCGGTGAAAATTCATCGACAAGTGTCAATATGTATCGAGTTTAATTGGCGAGAAAATGAGCACGTGGCTCAATGTTTAGGACGTTAGGCTTCTGTATAAACAGTCAAGAGTTCAACTTTGGGTTGTGCACAAGTTGGATATGACTGTCTCATGATGGCTTATCAACCAGAAATGACCATTCACGTTTCGCTTGTGTTTGCCAGCAACGCTATCTGCACAGCCACCGCTCTACCATTGACCTAGCAAGCTCACCGTCAGTGGTGAAGTTAACACCCGCGTGGGTGGATTTGCTTGCGGAACTTACTGTTCGTTTGGAATCCACTGGTATGGATAGAGTAGGCTGACTTCCAGGAAGAATTAGCAGCGCCCTTGCAGGCAATAATATCTGCCCAACCTGTAAGTATATCAGGACTTTATATGGAGTAAAAAACCTTATGAAGATAAAGCTTCCTTTGGGAAAATGTCGAAGTTTAATTCGTTAATTTTCGATGCGGATCAACCCGTCGCCTTCAGACGTGGAAAACTGTACAACGAACAACTAAACGATTTAATCTTTCAGAAAATCAATATTCAGCTGACAGGGTTAATTTTCTGAACGTTCAGAAAAATCAATATTCATCCGGTAGGATTTATTTTCTGAACGTTTAAACAAGTTTGATGTTTATTGCGCAGTTACCCACGTCTGATGACAACCGGTTGACTAGCGTCGAAAATTTACGAAATAAAATTCGACATTTTCCCAAAAAAAGCTGCATCCTGATAAATAATAGCTTGGGATACCAGTATTTTAATAAACCTTATATAAAGAGAGGGCAAAATATATTTCGTGCATATCTTGCCTCTCGTCTTCTCATATCGTTATGCTGAACGCGACAACATATCTGGACCCCGGATCTTTTGGCATATATATCTTGCCCCTCTATGCCAGACACATTCCATCGCAAATCAACTTTTTGCTGGACCACATGCTACTGACCGTTAGCTGTTTTTCGAAAATATTCACTCTGGGCTACACGATATTTGGAAACCTAGATAGCGGTCATTTTTCCGAGCTTTCCAGTAATTTTTTCCTACTTACCTTACAGAACGCATGGACCTTAGACATCAGTCTGCAGCCCTACAAGTGAATCGTCCAGCAGTAATGAATTCATAAATGAGAACCATAAATGATATTGTATATAATCCAGTACACATCAAATAGAAATGAAGCATGGTACGGCTATCATACCGTATGAGCTTTTGATCACCTGAACGAAAAATCATAATGTGATTTTCGATCGCAGACGCGGGTGATATGTTTACACAATTGCCGATACAGGAAAAATATGTAAGTTATGGGAAGCAGTTCAGAAGTAGAAGATTTGATCGCCGGAATGAGAAGTGTTTGTCTCAAGCTGCGGAGTCATTCGAGAACCCTTCATCAGAGGTAATCGTAGAAAGGGACCATTATCTGTACATTTATCACCCCCATTATCGGAATATTTCTGATGAATAATTCTTGAAAGAATTCGAAGCGTCAGGCAAATAATTTTCGCGTTCCGTTGACCAAACCTTCTGTTTGTGACCCGCTGTCATGACGCTTTACATCGGGCATGCTGAACCGTTTTAATCTTACAATTAAAAAAGGGGATAAAGAACATATGCACCAAATAAGAAGATCAACCAGTAAAGTGAAGTCAATATATGAAATATGTTTTACATTTAACCAACAGGAAATCAATCTGCCCAATATGAATCACATGGTATAGAGTTTTTGTTCAAATTTTATTTTTCCCTTTTGTTCAGGTTCAGTGTTTTTCTCATAGTGACTTCTTTATCCGATTATAATGACGATATGACAAGAGAGCAAAACTACGCGTTTTCACGTGCCCTTCTGAAGGCCTCCGGATAAATTAATTATGCCCTGCATTTTCACGCACGTTCTCCCTATCTCCAACACTTACGACACGAAACGAAACTCAACTCGCCAAAACCGTGAGATTTTGAGATTGCTGCACAGGAACCGGTAATTTCATTTCCGCCGGCGGTCGATCCATGATTGCATTCGTCAGTCACGAGAAGCTACGCCACCGGATGTTTTCCCTCAAAAAGTACCGAGAGTAGGAAACGTAGGCAGTTTTTAGGTACTAGCAGAAAATCGGAACAAAGGGGAACAACAAAACATCTTATTGATGTGCATTTGCTGTGGTTCTGAGAGTAAAGCATGCCGGAATTGTTCGGTTTAAAAGCCTTAATTTAAATAATGTGCGGGACAGAACCCAATGAGTTTTCTAAGCAAATGCGTATACCGAAAAACCTATAAGACTTTTTACACCCCGGTCTGCCTCTTCAGGTTATGATTCTCAGTATCAGCCATGGAGAGGAGAACATGACGAGAATTCTTATGATAATCCCGGTAGCGGGACTAAATTATGCCATGCGTAGGTAAAGCGTACCCAAAACGACAGAAGGCGAGAGTCGTACTAACAGCTACTCTGGACATCTTTATGGCTGATCCAATATAAAAAAAACATACGAAGACAATTGGTTAAGACAGTTTGGCAGATTTTCTTAATTGTGAAAACACTCGCGGCGTTGGTGGAGGTAAAACCCGTTTACGCAGCCAACTCTCTATCTGTTGAGCAACGAAGCCACGCCGTGCGCCATGAGGTTAATCACAACTGGACCGATTTGATTGCGTAAAGGCGTTTCCTGCAAAGCGGGTACGACTATTACCGAGTTTTCTCGCAATTGGGTCAAGTTGAATACACAGACAACAACTGCCAAATATGAATGGATTTGCGTCCGAAATAGCAATTGTTCGCGTTTTGAAGTCATCTTTAAAGGGCACTGAGCGGACATGTTTTCTGATTTACTGTCAAAATTATCTGCCGTCACTGCGGCTGCTGTCAGGGCCCTACAAATGAAAACCCAAAGCAAAGCGGACAAAGTGAATTCCGTCAGCGGCCGGGTGAACGTTTATCAACGAGTGCTAGTACCTTCTGACTTAAACCAGCAAGACAAAGAGCGCGTAGTTCAATGGTTAGAGCGTCAGACGAGTTGGCGCCTCGAGTGGTTTGCCAATTAGGGTTGGATATAAGTTGCTCACCACAGCTAATAAGCCAGAAGTGGTGCTTTTAAAGTGCATTTTGTATGCATGCGGATAAATTAATTATGCGCTGCCTTTTCCCGTATTTTTGCCATTTTTCCTGCAAAGTGGGAGAGATGCGAAACGACGCTTAAATAACCATAACCATGAGATTTCCCATTACTGCAGAAGTATCGGAGCGCGGTTATTTCATTTCTGCCGGAGATCGGTCCATAATTGCATTTTTCGATCAAGACAAAATTCTACGTTACCGGATGTTTTTTCCTGAAAAACTTACACAGAGCAGAAAACGTGTGCGGCCTTCGGCTGCTAGCAAAAAAAGCGAAACAGGCAGAAACAGCATCACACTTTATTGATTTCTGGCCTTGTCTGTCTCGCTCTGCTTCTGCGAGTAAAGAATGCCGGAGTATTTCAGTCTAAACGCCTGACTTTACTGCACAGGCGGTGGGAATAATGTGGGCAAAGAGCAGGAACTGCTGCAATGAGCTCTGACGAAAAATCGAAGCGTCACCTAAGCAGTTTATCTCAATTGAAAGAAGCGTTCGGGAAAAAAGGCATGCATGACTTTTCGCGAACCTGCCCGCCTTTTCAAGTTTTGTGTTTTAATCGCACCCATGGGACGCGAGTGCATAAGGTAAACCCGTAGCGCTTCTTTATGTGTAGGCAAAGTGTACCCAACTCGAAAGCAATAAGGAATCAACTACTCTGTATATCTTTATGGCTGATGCAGTATAAAAATAAACGTACATAGACAAACAAATACCAAATCTAAACGGATTTGCGCCAAAAAATAATTATTGTTTCCTTTTTTGAAACTATTATTTAAGGCCACGGACAATACTATTTACCCAGACTAATAATTGATATGGCACCTGTCAGGGCCCGAGAAATGATAGTCAAACAGAGCAGGACAAGTCAGCTCCATTCGCGATCAGTGAATTTTCATCGACGAATGTCTATATCTGCCAACCTAAACCTGCAATACAAGCATTGTACGCGCCAGAATTCATGCAACATGCCGACGTATGCGAAAGATTGTTACTCGTTCGCTAATCGGCAATTCAGAAACGTTTTTAAACCAAAAGATACCCTTTCTGTAAGTATAACATTTAAAGAAAGGGCAATTTGCTACCAAACGAATACAAGAAATAATTTTGGCGTGCATGCTTTGCATCAAATATATCTGAATTTATAAGGGCAGTCAAAATCAATGATAAAAACGCATATTGTTTAAGTAGTTAACTCATTACAGTACATAAGTGTTGTGAGCGGTCATAAAGAAGCTCGTTAATAAGCCAGCATCCATTCATGACTGAAATAACTTTAGAATAGGCAACACGATATTCAGTATTACAAGCTGAGTCAATGCCGTTTAGCGAAAGAGTATTAACCTTTCGCATATGTAGACATGCTGCACGAATTCCGGCGCGTATTTTAGCTGGTGGATCAATTATTGGGGTCAAATGTACGCTAATTCGGGGCTGAGGTTGTGCGCCAGTTGAGTCTGGCTATGACTGGCTGCGTAGACTACTAGATGTGACGGCTGCTGTCAGGGCCCGAGAAATGAATCCTCAAGGGAAAGTGGAACTAGTGCGTTCCGTTAGCGTTCGGTGCAAGTTTATCAAGCGCGTGTGATCACTGTCTTCAGATGGCGTCTTACAAGTTTACTTGTTGCTGAAAGGTAGTCCTATGAACACGTCTTTCTTTTCGGAAATTAAGGTAGCAGACATTTAGATTTGTTCCCCAGTATTCTTGAAAATAAAACTTTTGGTTATCTGCCTCAAGGATTTCATGGAAGTAGTTACATGGCCATAGCGGGTCAATTGACTGGGTCATATCCGGGTCACTTCAATGATTCATGTCTGCTTAACCCTTTCAATAAATAAGTTAACCTAGTAGTCATTCTGGTTGATTCTAGAGGACTGCTTAGGAGAATCTGCCTCAGCAGTCAGTTTACTGTTTCCGCAGTGGAGGATTCCATACGAACAGTAGATTGAGCGGGTTAATAGACCCATGTGTGATTGAATTCAATGCTTTCGGCGTGCGTTCGCAGATCAGTTGGTTAAGTGTTGCTAAACCGTTCCCTTTCACCGAGGCCACAAATCTGCAAAGCCCTCCTTATAAAACATTTATACTTCAGCAGTTGCGGCGGATAGGAGAGCTTATGTCAGCTTAACTAGCAGAGGCATATTGTTTGCTGATATTTTTTTCCTGAATATTTCAGCGCTTAATATATTTTTATTTGGAAAGTAATAAAGAATAAAATTATAATGCAAGGTACTCTTAAAAAATTTAACTTTTAACGCCAAAGGGTCGGAGATTTTTGAAAATTCAGAAGTGGAGGATATGATGCCGGAAACGAACGGTTTATTTGCTGGAAGTTTTGGATTCTGTCAAGGATCTTTTATCAGAAGTAACCGTTTAATATTGTGCTACATGCAGAGATTAGAGTCGATAAAGGTATCACCCCATTTGAGGATAATCTGTGATGAATGGTTTTCAGTATAATCCGAGGCGGCAGGCAAATAAATTTCTCGTTCCGCCGATAAAATTAGCCACTTCTGAAATGCTTCCTGTAACTAGCATATTTTTTGTCTATCGGCAATTGTGGAAATATATCACTCGAGCTTGCTGTCGAAAATTACATAATGAGTTTTTGTTAAGTTGATAAAAACACCATACGTTATGATAGTCGGACCATGCTTCAATTCTATTTAAAATGCACTTGATTATGTAAAATATCATTTATGATTCTCATTTATAAATTAATAACTCCTGCATGATCCATTTCTACAGCCACAGACTGATGTCTACGATCAAGGTAAATCCACGTGTTCTGAAATGTAAGCGGGAAAAAGATACCGGAAAGCTCGGCAAAATGACCGCTATCTAGATTTCATAATGTCCTGTTTCCCAAAGTGAATATTTTTGAATAATTTCTTCCGGCAAGTAGCATAAAGTCCAGCAAAAAGTTACTTTGCGATGGAATTTGCCTGGCATACAGAGGCAAGATATACAAAAACGTATGTTGCACTCTTTTTATAAAAGTATATTAACTCCATCAACGGTTCTGATATACGTACAGGTTGGGCAGATATTATTTCGCGCAAAGACTTCTGCCTCGAAGTCAATCTGCTGTATCCGTACTCATGGATTCCAAACGAACAGTAACTTCTGCAAGCAAATCCATCCAAATTTAATTAACTTCACCACTCACAGTGAGCACTGTCGGTCAATGGTACAGCGTTGGCTAAGCAAAAGCATTCTCTGTTGAGAGGGTTTGACTCCCACCAGGTTTTTTGCAATTATTTTATCTGAAAATAAGGGAAACCTGGATAGTCTTTTCCCGTTTATGAGCCGTCATTAGCCTTGAGTTTTTCGCCACCCTAAGATGCAATCCGCGACCCTTTAACCAGACGCCTAACGCTCTGACCACTGATATGCCCGTTCGTTGTCCTACAGCAGGAGATACTGACACTCGTGGATGAACATTTGCCGATCGCCAGCGCAACTCAAATGTTCAGCTCTCTCTTGGGTCTCACTTCTCAAGCACTAGCAGTGGCTTTGCTGCGGTTAGTATGCTAGGCAGATAGATTTGCCGGCAAAGAATTGTTTCAGCGATCGCATCCTCTACTTCCTAAAGGACGTGCCTATTTGCCTCCATCGGCAAATTTGAAAATTCTAACATTCGCGTCACCTTCTTTTTTCACAATACGGCCAGCGAGAATTCCTTGACGAGTTTACGTTCAACCGATCAAAAAGCCATGCGCTATTTTAGGTTGATCAATAAGTGGCTCCAATTCTAATTAAAGTGTACTCGATCATATAAAAATAGTTAATGATTCTCTGTATGAATTCAGTACCGCTGGTCGATCCATTTTTTGAGCTCTAGACTGATGGCCAAGATCAAGGTGAATTCACATGTTCTGAAATGTATGTAGGAAGAAGGTACTAGACACCTCGGCGAATTGACCGCTTACTGGGTTTGCAAATCCTCCAGGCTTAAAAAATTTCGAATTATAGCTAATATCTAGCAAACAGTGCACTTTTCTTTAACAAATAAAATTGAGTTTCGATGAAATGTGTCGGGCATACGGAGGCAGGATATACACGTATCATATTTCACACTTTTTTACATAAGTATATTTATTGCACTTAAGTAGATAGTATTGCCGGCAAAGACAAGGTTATTCTGACTGGCAGTCAGCCTTCTGTATTTCATACGTGCAGTAAATTTGGGCAAACAAATCGACCCAGGTGTGATTAAATGTGCGGCTCACCGTTAGCTGCACAGGAGCCTTCACAATTGCATGGGTTAGACTCCTACCGAGGTTTTCGCATTTTGGTCAACATAAAACAGGAAAACCTGAAATAATCATTTCAGGCTTATTAGCCATTATTAGCTAGTCATAGCCAACCCCAAATTTAGCATCACACGAAGCTGGAACTCGCGATGTCTTTACAAGAAGTCTCACGCTCTAATCACTGATCAACTAGTTCGTTGTCCTGCCGGTGTTCATCGGGAGATATTTTGACACTTATCGATGAACTTTTGCCTATCACTAACGCAACTTGCATTTCTTGCTCTGACTTGGGTCTCGGTTCTCCAGTACTGGCAGCGGCTACACTGCGGCTAAAACGCTAGGCAGATATTATTGCCGGCACAGAAAAGGGAGACTGCGATGGCAACTTCGGGCTGATTAGCCGTCGATAGCTGAATGTATTAAAATGGAAGTTAAACTAACTTAATCGCAAATTCGTTAATGGATGACCTCTTTGAAATCCTTTACTCATAGACACTGTGATTTTAACTAATAAGCATATGGTCGTGTTTTTGAAACAAGTTTGTAAAATATGCAAATGTATTATTTAATGTTAATCAGCTGCTTAATAAAATACACTAGCCTTATAATGGAAAAACATGGGCATTTTTATGCAAAAAAACAAACAGCATAAGATATCTCAAAGCAAGGATAGAAGACGAAGGAAGAAAAAATATATATAATGGTGGGCATACTATCATAGTGCTTTATGCCAACATCCCAGTTCATTGATCCATGGTTGATAATATGTAGGCCCTGTCTTAGAGTTCACGCCTCGACTTTTAAAAAATGGGATCGGGTACATATAGCATCAAAGTTTAAAAAAACAAAAATACCTTATTTCAAGAATATATATTTTGGTTGACTGAAAGATTAGTTGATATCAAAGTAGCGAATAATTCAAAAAGAGAATTTGCAATAGTCGACTAGCTAGTACGCGGCACAGCTCTCCGGGTGAACAATAATTTGTCTCAGATTTTATGGACAGGGATTGCAAACACGGATCAGGAAGGTACGAGGAGGATTGCAGGGTTGTGGACATGGTGGCAAACATGGGGGCGGACACGGTGGTGGACATGGCGGCGGACAACACGGCGGGCATGGCTTCGGACATTTCCTATAATATTAAAATTGTGAGAACATTTACGAAGGTACATACTCGGGACATATTATAAGGGGTGTGACTTTGATTCGGCGAGGTTTTTGCTTGCATTCTTTAATCAGTATGCATTTTTTGACTGGAGAGCAAGGATCGCAACAGGAGCAGCATTCGCACTTCGCTGGACTTACGGCTTTACCTATGACGAAATAAATATTTCTAAAACGTAAAACTTACATTTAAGGGTTAAACAACATTCGCGGGGTTGAGTACGTTCAGGTGGACAACATATATATATACCAGAATCAAACTTGTTAGGCATGTTTGTTTCGAACGTAATTAGTAAATGATGAATTTGCCATAGGCAGACTATTTTATATCAGCAGCTTGATTTTGTTGACGCAAAGATTATTATTGGATAGCTTAAACAAAATGTTCAAGGTGACTTTTATTAGTCCAATATTGTTGGCTCTAGTTTACCTAAGTAGGGAGATTAAATTATTTGCTAGTAAGATTTGGGCATAGCTGACGTGAGCTTTTTTAGTCTGCTGTCGGCATCTTAAATCCCAAACGATAACAGCTCCTATCTATTAGGTGTGCAAGATAACCTAGGTCTACAATACTAACAAATACTGCAAAGCTTAAAAACTGCAAAATATAGAAGCAAAAAATGGATAATCAGCCTGGTAGGCGTAATGAACAGTCTTTTTATAGACGAGCAAACACTGCATAGTCCAAAATTTTATACAAGAGCTGACACAAAATCAGCTGCTCTACTAACTGAAAGCGCATTATTTTTTAGATACTTCTGTTTCGCATCAACTATAGTAAACTGCATGGTAACCGTACTCCCTACAGCAATCCTAAATCCCTCCGACATGGCAAATGTTTTTTTTTTTGCAGAAGACCACGGCCCAACTGACGACGATGGCCCCGGTACATCCGCATCCGCAACCGTCTACACCGAAACCCCTTGTACATATAACTTTTATCCAACATTATCGTTATCCATATCGCCCAAAGATTATTTTTCTGTACAATTATACGTGTTTTACATTATTTTTATACATAATATAGTTTCCTAACATTAAATGTCTTCCAAAACCTGCATATTGCGTGTTTCGAAAAAAGGGGGGTTTTGCAATGAAGGAGGTACACCCTGTCCGGCTGAAAATTGAAGGTCTACATTGTGGACTCAATGTAGAACTCCCGTGGAATTCTACAGTTGTGTCACGTGGACTTCCCGTGGAAGTCTACTTCGTGGACTTGTAGGATTCCCGTAGAACTCCCGTGGAATCCCACTTGCTATTAGGGTATTCGTTTCCCGTAAATGAGCTGCTCTCAAGTGTATGTATAGATTGCAATCCCCTCCGCACCCCCAGTTAATGGTGATGCACAACCTCGTGGAATCTTCAAATGGGTTTCAGAATATGTGTCTAATGATATATAATCACTACAAAAGCTCACTTCCCAACACGAGACTGGCTTTTGAATAGTAGTCGAAGTTTAGTTCAGCGTTTCCTATCTATCAATATACTTCTTTGGTATTAAACTTGCGCCAACAATAACACCATTTTAGATGAACTCTTTAGTAATAATAATAAGCTGGATGGTAAGGCACCTCATGAGGACCCTTGGAAATCGTGGAATAACGTAAAATAAACACCTTTTTCAGTCAATATTGTTTTTGGTTCAGTGTTAGGCTTAGTCAGTAGTGTGCAAATAAGTGAGTTTTTTGTAAGGGGAAAAAGCTGTCTGCAAAAATAAAGTGTTATCAATATTGTAATATACTTTCCGTACAGGGTTTTTGTTGAGGTTTTTATACGAAACATATTTCGGGTCTAGAAAAAATATATCCTTTATAGAGTTTTGATTGATCCTTCAACATATGCATATTTGGCCGCGGTAAGTCAGGATGCAAGATGCTGCATTTGTCGTTGAAGGCAGCCGGGACTGCGAAGCATCCTCGATATTCAAGAGCGAATACCGAAGTTGTTTGGCAATGAATTTCCCTCATCGGTTGTTTTTAAAAAGGCATATTTTAATACTGCGCGTTAATTAATTCATTTTGACAACCAGTTCTCTTACAATAAAGTTGACCACACATCAGACCTACCTGTTATTCTAGTTTGTTAGGTACAACTTCAAAACTAAATACCTTGAATCATTTATTTGGCATTGGTCAATCCTGTAAACATACAGCATACAACCTACGGCGGGAATTTTGAAATTGGTTTCGAATTTAAGCTCTTTGCGCTTAGGAGCTTTTTAGTCTCTACCTTAGTGTAGAAGACACATCTGGCTGAAAAAACTGACAAAGAAACTGCGTATTATCTGCCCTATG
>UYRU01042993.1:7397-21488 GCA_900617775.1 Dibothriocephalus latus | reverse complement strand
CATTCCGGCAAGTAGATCACCGGGTCTGGAGGTATGCAACCGAACAGTAGGTAGTCGGGCCCGGAAGTGCCTGAGCGTAAACAACTCCCCCGCATCTTGTGCACTAGTCTCATCTTAAGAAGTGATTGGCTAGTGAGGCCAGACAAGTCTCCACCTTGAGTGGAGGCTTTGACTGTCGTACCTTTCGTCCGCGTGGTGGTCACGCCAGACATGGCTTTTCTCCGCGGCGTCCGAGGAAAGCATGACTAAGAATAAGGAGTCGCTACAAAGGTATTCTTACATATTCTCAATAGTGGTTCCAAGAAACATTTTTCCGCTTCTATTTTTACATATGCAGACTGCCATGGCTTCTCTTATGCCCTTAACTGCTCATACGCATTTCTCTATACCAAATTAAATGTCAACTCTCACCTTCTCGAGGAACTACATTTCAAAAAACACGCATGCAAACTTAAGAGGACGGTTAAATTGCCAAATTCAACGCACAGCTCCGGATCAGCACCTCTCTTTTGCTTCATTAAGTGCTTTCTGCAAACTTCCATTATAATAACACATTATTGTGGATTATCCTCTGACCAGTGATGTTTGCGACACTTACATTCTCGTGGTCGCCCCCATGTTGTGAAAACATGCTTAAATAACTTTCTCCCTGGCATCTGACCCTCCCAAACCTGCCGCAGACTACATCTTTAGAGCCTAGATTTTGCCGCAACCGGACAACGTCCTCGCGCGGAAGCGCAATCTACCTGACGTGTACTGATAAATGCGAGTAGTAGGTTGCGTACTATTAATGTTAGCCCTAGAACAGTGGGCAAAAGTAGCGTCTTTCTACGTCGCGGGAGGGAAAGTGCAATACTTAGATTGGTTGAACTACTAAATAGAAGATAGGGAAGATATACGTTAGTAAAATAGAGAAATTCTTATAGCCTTTAATGACACCAAATGTACGTCCTTACTTGTTCCTTGTCAGTTACACTGACCCGCGCTGAAATCCGAGAGGTTCCTACCTAAACACCTCAGAACATCGCAGTACAACAATGAAGAACAACTATAACTTACTTATATCCTACTTACTTTACTTCTTTTATCATAATCCCCCTTCCCGTATTACTTGTAATCCCGTCCACATAGCCACTCTAAACTACCAGTTAAAAGGTCCTACATAGCTGTAAACACTGTAGTTTTTTAGACTTATGCCTGAAACAAATAGACTTGCTTAACCCCTTCACGGGAAGTGTAATTTAACAGGTCATTTCTAATTTCATAGCTTGAAAACAGACTTAGTCCAGGGATAACGTCTTTAGAAAAAAGCAATGAAGTAGCTAGAGCAAAAGTTTACCCACCGCACGTTTCGGGTTCATGCTAGAGCCAACCATCGGAGGCAGTGGCATTAATAACGAATTCAGGCCTAAGGGTTTGCAATATGTGAAGCATAAAATTACTATGCTACCGCATAGGTATGAAAACTGATGGCTGTTTCCACTGCCTTAGAACGATAATGGCGGTAATTTGACTCAACGATCGCTGATATTTCATTCTTCGTGTTGGAAATTGGTGTAATGATCGCTCTACCATTTGAATCATTTATAATGGACTCGTCGGGAGGGGAAGTACAATGCTTGGATTGCTCTAATTACTAAAGAAATGCAAGGGTAAATAGACAACAGCGAAAGTAAAAAAGTAATCGCACATATCTTAGCACCAAAATGTATGTCCTTATTTGTTCATCATTAGCTTAGCCGACCTGCGCAGAAAACCAATAAATTCCTACCGAAACACCGAAGAACATCGCATTACAATGATGAAAGCCACGCATAACCTACTGACAATCATCCCGCTCCGCTTCTTCAGCTCACAAACTAGATAATAATTCCCTATCCCGTATCATTTGTTATCCCGTTCATATAACGCTTCTCAATAGCTTTTTCAGATCTTTCATTACTCTAGCGTGTCGGGTGAACGGTGCAGTTCTGGAGTCTTATTTTTGAAACAAATGGAATTTGTTTACGCTCTTCCGGAAAACAAAGGCTAACAAGTCAGTTATCGTATTGTTAGTTAGAAAACAGTCTGAATCCAGAGATATCATATTAGGAAAATTATAAACAATAGCCAGAACAAATGCTTACTCACAACACGTTTTGGGTTCTTGCTCGAGCCAACCACCGGAGACAGCGGCATAAACGGTGATATCAGGTCCAAGGGTTTGCAATATGTGTAGCATAAAGTCACAACTGATGGCTTTCCCTTGCAACAAGAATGACTGCCCTAAGAGAGATAATCATCCCATGGTCGACATTTGAGTTATCAATCGTTGGAAATGGCTGTGACTACCGTTCTATCATTTAGGTCATAGATAGTGGCCTTCAGAACACTGTTTACGGGTGCACCCTCCTGTCGTATATAGTTTGCACAAACTATGAGAATGAGCAGATGTCCTCGAAGATATTGACTATTTAAGCAGTGTGCAGTATGCCCTTATCAGTTGAATTATGTTTATATGAAACGTGCACACCAATATCCCCTCTTGTACCCATTACTCGCTGAAACTTAATTCCCCACACTTGAACTTACTGTAATCACTGCTTTACCATCTGTATTCACTTGACGTTCAGTCTCGTCTTTTTTTAAAATTTTAAACTCGAGGAATGGTTTTTGTTGACAGAAAGGAATGTTTATGGTACTTAACCACGAAAGTATACAGTTTGTAGACTAGAAACGTCAAACGCAAACACCACGGCAGGTGGCAATCCGAAATATTATGGAAAGAGGAAAACTTTTTAAAACATAAATATACTATTCTTTTGAGCATACAGTAGGAAGAATATGTAGCGAACCTGTCTTATAGAGAAGACCCTAGAGTCGCAAAATAAATGCAAGGCACAAGTACATAGTGTTAAGGGCCTTGCATAAAAACCCACCAAAACTTCGAGGTTGACATAATAAACCATGCAATTGAAAACCCGAATTTTTTTTACAGCTACATTTACAATGCCCTATAAATAGGGAGCCCATCGCTCTGCTGAAGACGAATGACGGTTTTCAACCGTGCAAGAACGACGAAAAGGGTGAAAAGATATCCCCTTTTTTTCGTCGGTTCTTACGAGAGAGGCCGACTTCCCCGTGGTCAACTTCAGTGTGGGTGAGATTCCGACCATTGATTCAGTTATCCTCACGGAGCGCACGATCCTGCAATAAGTTCTACAAGTTCAAGATACGAAGTCCATAGGTCAGGACGGAATACCTATAAAGCTATTAAAAGTGCTAGCCATTGAGTTGGCAGCACCCCTATACTAACCCTTCCAAGCCTCGTTCAGCATAGGTCAATTGCCACCCCGTTGTAAAACAGCGTGGATCTCACTCATTTGTAGAAGTAGGATGGATTCGAGATGACATTTCTGCTGGTAAAACGGAGCGCAATGATGCAGGTAGTGACCAGCGGAACATAGGTAGTCAGGGGTCAGAGAGGTGTTAGTCGATAGCGGCATTCTCGCGGGTATTGTGGTGTCGATGGTGGCATAAGAAGTATGAGAAGCGGCGAAAGAGTTGTGCCATCAAGATGCTGGTTGGATGTGAAGCATGGTTGTTGCATTAAGGTTTGAAGACGCCAGAAGAAATTGATTTGAGCGAAGAATATTCATTGAGAAGTTTGACATGTCAGAAATTACTGGGTATTGATGCCGTGATTTATGGAGTTGATGTGCTATCCCGTAAAATGTAAACGAGAATTTAGTAATGTGCTTTCGTTTGGAGACAAACAATTGGATTTAAATATGAAGGCTAGTGCAAGATAATTTTACGTAATTACTGATCATACAGGTTGTACCGGTACTAGCTAAACGTCCAGTCTGCGAGGGCTTCGGCTCATATATGGATCTTCTATATTTTCCTGTTTGCTTTCTGTGACATACACCAGTTTTGTTTTAATTTCAGCGTTTATTTTACTAATAAATTCATTTGGAATACTTAGTATGTCCGCATATTTGAAGTTCTTTGGTTTCGAAGTGCTGGTTGTGGTAAGTGCACACATCAGGCCAAATCTAAAGTCTTAGGCAAATGTCTGAAGGCACCAGAATTAGGGATTTCTGTGCACATAATCCGAAGTTTCTGGCTCAAGAGAAGCCAGGGCCAGTATTCAAATGTCCATTGAATCCTAAGAGATTGCGTTAGAGAGAGGTGGCAGCTGCTGTTTAGTGATTGGTGGAGGGGTGGTGCGTCCAAGTAGTCAGTTATTTGACTAGCTGTACTTAAAAAATCTGGTCCTTTTTTAAACGTATCCTCTGAATGTCATTTTTAGCTGCCCGTATTTTCTATGTTTATAGATGATATTATAAAATACCGATGGCTGACCGCATCCCCTGTGAGTTCGCTCACCCTCTCCAGTCTGAACTAATGTCTGTGAAGTCTGGCAGTTCTACGCACCGAAGCTTCCAGGATAAGTTTTGCCGTACATCGGCATATCAGCACTTTATACTAACATCCCTAGCACGCTACATCACGTGTGAAGAAATAGCAATTGAGAAGTTGAAAGCCAATCCGTCTCCATAATAAATGTGGATATCGTGTTAACGTTTTAACTTTGAGTATTTTATGACCTTCTTCTTTACCTTATCCCTCGCTCTCCGTGGATGGCATTATCTTGTGCCTTCAAAATAAAGCATATTCCTCTCTTTCTCTCTACAGTACGATACAAAGTTTTCTACATTTAGAATTCAACTTACTTGTACTACCAGTTTTTCTGGAATGTACAATTTGTGGCTATTCAACTTACGTGTCGCACTCATAAGTAGTTTAGAAAGTGACCAACGTGGACTTTGCAGTAACATATCCAACTCTACGATAGGTACTTTCTTAATTTCACAGAAATAAAACTCAGAGTCCTACCATCTTAACTCGTAAACTGAAATACGTCAGTTTCCTTTGGCAACTGTCAGCCATAGGGGTATCTCAGCGCTATATAAGATACTATACTACTCAGGCAATAGTAGTATTTATTGTGTACAAACGACGCATAATGCTGAGGGGGCATTTTGTAGAAAACATTTTTCAACGATGTTCTGATGCTGTGTAACACACCAGCAAACAGACCTGGGTATCAGCCGAGTTCACCAGTATTCCCCGGCTGCTTTCCTTAACAAAAGTTAATCAAGAATAAGCCGTGTTTGCTTTCTTGAAAAATTCATTGGTAACTACAAATAAATCAGCCTGATAAAGAAAACCCGAATCGCAGAGCGGAATGTGATGTTACTTTTGGGCCGACGTCTATCAGACACCGCGAAATGTTTATTGCCAACAGCTAGGCAAAACACGCATCCCACCTTTTCGTTAGCGCCGATTATACCAGGACGGTTTATCGTTCATCATTTTCTAATGTATTCGAACCTAGGTTTTCCGCATAGCGATTGCTTTTACATGCGACTGTTACGCCTGTGTTATCCGGCCTTGTCAAAACTATGTACAGTAAGTTTCAAAATTCGTGCAACATACCGACATTTGCGAAAGGTTGATCGGCATTGTATTAGGTTGTAATACTAATCACCGAGAAGCCTTTTCTCAAATTATTTCTGCATAATGCGATGCCGGCTTTTTTAAAAGCTTTTTTCTGAAAGCTAGAGAAACGTATGTACTGTAAAAATGGCTACTTAAGCAGTATGCCCATTTTATCATTGATTTTGCCCGCCTTTAGAAATGCAAATATATTTTATGGAAAAAATGACCGAAATTCCCCCCTTGTACTCGTTTGGTAGCAAATAACGCCTTTTCTTAATGTTATACTTCGGTTGTAGAAAAAAATTTCTAAATTCTGTCATATCAAGGACTCATGATGGATGGAATCGAACGCGGCGTCAAAGTCGACAAAGCAGATGGCAGTCGGTTGCTGGTAGCTATTGCACTGAGCTTTAGAACTTAACCATGAATACAGTAACAGAGACTGCTGTAGTGCTCAACGTGTTATCATTTACGCCATGGCACAGTGGAGTCGCGGTAGGGGCGGGTGGGCACGTTATATCCGTGGCTGAGTTTGTTTCGCGCTGCCTAGTTCACAGTCACCTCAAGACGTGGTAGCGGCTCTGGTTAATTCTTATATGCATAAGAAACGCTGTTTACTACGAAGTTCGGATCATTATTGATATAATGGGACACATTTTGCTTTTATGTAGTAGCAATTTAATATGAAATGTACATCCATATACGCAAAAGGACATTGCCGAGAAAGAAAAATGAAACTAATTTGACCATTTCTGTCTTATTAGCTGTTGTCAGGTAGTCATTCCCAAACTCATGTGTTGTCATTTCCGAGCCTCGAACTCGCAGCCTCTCTGATCGGAGTTAATTGCCCTAACCATTTAACAAAGAGCTAGTTATCTTGCCGATATTTGTACGCGTATCTGCCACTGTATATCCCCGATTAAATACCAAGTGTGTCCTCTAACAAATCGATCAACGGTGTTTTGCCTGCTTGCTTATTGCATCAGAAGCAGATAGTCGGCGCTGTTTTGTGTTTGTGTGTTTGTCCACACTTGAGCTTACACACTCCAAGACGTTCCTGCAATGTGTGCGATCTCTCTTATGGTGTTGGGCACTTCATATTAAATACACCCTGACATGAGTCAAACTTCTTAACAAAAATGGTCGTTCTAATTCACTTTCCAGTGCACACCCTACCACACCTAAACATCCTTCAGTATTTCACTACCGAAACTAATCTCTCGACGGATGTTCTTCCAACATGGGCAGTGGTTCACCTGACTGACCGCAGCCAACAAGCATAAATGGGTCACACCTGTAATATCACTAAAGACGGATGACGGTGTCCATCTGTGCGGAACAACGAAAAATGGTGAACCTCTCGTTCTTTCGGTTGGCTTTTGCGTAAAGAGGTGAAACGTACAGCCGTCCATTCCAGTATGGGTGAGAGTCCGTGCATTGAATCAGTTGTCCTTATGGAATGGACTATTCTGCTGTAACTTCTAGAGATTTGAGAATCGAAGTTCCGCGGTCAGGATGTAATAACTGCAAAGCTATTGAAAGCGCTAGCCATTGAGTTGGCAGAACCCCTGTACTTTCTCTTCCGAGCGTCGCTTAACATAGGCCAATTGCTACCCCATTGTAAAACAGCGTAGATCGCATACATTCCTAAAAGTAGGAGAGGGGCACTCCCAAAAAACTACAGGCCGGTAAGCCTCAATTGAATATGTTGCACAGTCATGGAGTAAAGAGGTAAACACGATTCTTTTTGATCACCGTCGACTTGTCTATGAAAAGCCATATGGCATCGTAAGAGATAGGTCCAGACTGACCAATTTGTTCTATTTTCGATGAAGGAAAAATGGTGCATGAAGCTGTCGGAGACTTTAAGTAGACACTGGATATCGAACCTCACCAACGGCTCTGATAAATACTGAACTATGAATAGGCAATCGGCAGCCTTTTGCGGCGTATGGAAAACGTCCGTACCGGCTGTATATGTTGATTATCAGCAACCGGTGGAGGTAGTGGTTGAAAGTGCGGTTCCCCAGGCCTCCACTCTTGGCCTTATCCTCTTCTATATATATTGATGACTGCGTAAGTGGATATGACTGCGAAATCATAATGTTTTCTGACGACAAAACGTTGGTGTGATATCCGCAATGACGAAGATGGAGAACATCCACAGGCAAATTTGAAACGTTTCGAGCAATGGCTCTTGACAGGTTTTTCTTTTTGTGTAATAAAGTTAGTCACCAAGATGGATGAAATGAGAAAAAAATGCAGGCTTTCAAACTGCAAGTTTTATATTTCTTAAGAGGTGCATGCATCAGGGCAGAATCGATTTCCAACAAAGACAAAGGAGACTGGTGTGGTCATTTATAATCAACATGGAACTAGTATGTTTGTGCTGAATTCACAACACTACATCTGTTGGGCAATCTACTGTATTATTTTGTGTATCCCCTCCAGCTCCTTCCCAAAGGATTAATGCATTCTTCTTGTCATTAACCTGCATTATTTCCTCCTTTTTATGGGCCGCCTTCCTTAAGCACCTCTTGTGCATCACCAAAGGAACCCAACATGCACATGGAAGCTAGTCTGAAAACTGCATCTGCCCCATCAGGTAGTGTGATGGACTATTGGCAGTTGATTGTGTACAAACTCTCTGAAACATTCGAACCAGCTCAACGTGTTCCACGAGCAAGTCTGCACGGGTTTGTGGTCTGTGCCATCAGCGCACTGGTAAAGTGGGTGAAATCAGCGCTTGCGGAGAATCTTCCCTGTATGCACCTGCTGACCTCCGCTGTTCAACTTCCAGTTCGCGCCTAAACATGCATTCTATCGATGAACCCTCTGGTTTCCTTAAAAGTGGGGGATAGAGGATAACTAATCTATCTGTATCAAGTTAAATGCTGATTTATGGAGGTATACGAAGGTTAATGTGGTTTAACCCTAACTGCTGCGATCTTCCAGGCACGGTTCCTTGGGAAAGCCAGAGTTTTAGGAACAATGTATGGTTTACACAAGAGTTAGAAGGAAATTACCACTGGGTATGGCACGGCGTTCGATCTTTAGGGCCGCGCTAGAGCTTGGCGTCGTCGCGACCACCCCGCTTGGGACGAAATATCAAGTGCCGTCTCACGTCACTAATCTCTGACGGCCGCCGAATGCTCGCTTTTTCTCGGCATACTTGACGGTGATCGGTTGAACCGCGCGAGGTGAGTCGGTAGATCGCTTCAGACATTCAGCGAAACATAGAAAAGATGACTGCAGCATTGGCGTGATGAATCAGCGATCACGGGTTTCAACAATGGCGCTAATGCCCACTACATATTAATCGTTTGTCCGCTTATCGCTTAGGCGCCAGCGACAATTTTTAACGCGGGTTTCTCAGTGCTCCTTCGACTCTGGCTACAATTACACAAATTAAAATTTAATTTCCAGCGTTTTGAGTTCTCAGGATTGATTTTATGTTTTATAGTGTGTGACACAGTGCTTCTTCAAGGGTGGTTTCAAACACACTACACCAGAACCAGTTACTACTGGGACAGTTATTTTCTTGGCCGGAAAGGCCCGCAATTGTTTTTGGCACTATCATTTATCTAACTGAAAGGTATACCTTTTTTCATTGAAAAAGCATCTTCCGGGAAAATTGCGCGCACATGTTCAGTTTTGTACGTACTATTTGGTATTTTTGATGCCTTCGCGAAAAGGTGTACTGCCTCTTCTTGGACCACTAGAAACCGGTGAGGTTGCTTGTGTACTTCACGCACATTAAGGGCAAAATTGGCAGACGTGAGTTAAAAAAATAGATCAATAGGGAAGAACATTTCAAAAATGGTCGCTTAGTTAATTACAGGCGAAGGGTCGGCCGACGCCGGTTAGTTTAAAAAAAGTAAACATACACGCCTACTCATATATTTAAAGTAATATAATCATATAAGTACCTATCAATCAGGGCAATCCCTATTTACATGAGTTATTGGAGGTAACTCAGCAGGAAGAGCAGAAAGTGAGAAAAGAACACTTTATTCATTGCTCAAAAAATCTAGAAGTTGGAATGCCATTTGAACGATTTGAAGGGGAAAAACTGTCGGTCGTGGGAAAACATGTTACAGAGAATGTTTCAGGCAACTTCAGGGACCCATCGCGGTTAATAACTTTATCAAACGAGGAGGAGACGGCAACATTGCATGGCAGGAGCCAGTGTTTCATCTTTTGCTCGAGTCGATGCAAATTTTGCCTGTAGATTTATGATTTCGCAGTCTAATCCACTTACGTAGTCATCTCAATATATGGAAGAGAAAAGGGCCAAGAGAGAAGCTCTGGGGAAACCCATTTTCAAGCCACAGATCATCAAAAAATACAGCCGGTCAGGAAGTTTTTCATCTGTCGAAAAAGGCTGCCCTTACCCCTTTATGGCTAAGTGTTTATCAGCGCCGTTGGTGAGAAGCAATGTCAAGTGCCTTCTTGAAGTCTCCGAGGATTTCATCGACAATAGAGCAAATTGGTCAACCTGGACCTTCCTCTGTGAAACCCGTGTTGTTTGTCATAGAGAAGACAAGGGTGCTCGAAAACGTCCATCGGTTATTGTTTTAGTATTCACTTCAAAACTCTGCAATTTATTAAACTGAGGCTTATCGGCTTGCACTTGTTTTGGCACCCGACTCCCACTTTTAGGAATGGGTGAGATCCACGCTGTTTTACAATCAGGTGGCTTATAAGAGTAATTGCAGGGGTTCCGTCAAGTCAATGGCTAGCGCTTTTAATAGCTTTACAGGTATTCCTTTCTGACCTGGGGACTTCGTTTATTGAACTTCTAGAAGTTATTGCAGAATAGTAAATTCCGTGGAAACAACTGAGTCAATGTTCGGAATATCACAAACAACGAAGTTGAGAGCTGTTGACAGTCGACCTCTCTCGAAAAACCAACTAAAATGAGGGGAGTACTGTTCACCCTTTTCGTATTTCTCGCACAGTTGGACTACGTCATCCGTCTTTAGCAGAGTGATCTGCTCCCTATCTCGAGTGCATTGTGAATGTAGTTCGATAACAATTTCGGGTTCCTACCGCAATATTTTCTATGTCCCCCTTCGAAGTTTTGGTGGGTTTTTATGCAAGGCTGTTCACAATATTTACCTGCCACTTGCACTTACTTTGCGACCTGAAGGTCTACGCTCTAAGGCAGGCTCGCCACAGCTTCCCTTGGCCATCAACTGCAGTCTGTTAGTTGCACTCTGATAGTCGCAAACAACGTCTTCTCCATACTACATACTCGAAATAAATGTCTATATATGTATTAAAAAGTTTTCTGTTTCCCATATATTTCGGATTACGACCTGCCGCGGTGTTGTTTCATGTTTCTAGTCTAAAAACTGTGTGTGTTTGTGCTAAACCAAAATAAGCATACGTCTTCGTCAACAAAAGTCTTTCCTCGAGTTAAGAATTTGAAAAAAGACGAGAATGACTGTCAAATGAGTACAGATTGTAGAGCAATAATTACGGTAAGTTCGAATACGGGTGATTAAATTTCAGTGATCAATGAGTATAAGAAAGGATGTTGTTGTATATGCTTCGTATAAAATACTATTCAACTGATAACGGCAACGATATTTACGAGGACATCTGCTCATCCGCATATTCTGTGAAAAGACCAGGTTTGAGCAAATTATTTGCGACAAGGACGGTGCACACCTGAACGGTGTTCTCAAGGCCATTATCGATGATCCGAATGGTAGAACGATAATCACACCGGTTTTCAACACGAAGGATGAAATATCAGCTATCGATGACGCAAATGATGACCATAGAGGCATTATTGCTCTAAAGCAGTGGAGACAGCCATCAGTTGTCATACTTATGCGGTAGCATAGTGCTTTTATGCTTCACAAACTGCAAACACTTGGGCCTGAATTCACCATTAATGCCGTTGCCTCTGATGGTTGACTCTAGCATGAACCCGAAACGTGCGTTGACTGCACTTTTGCTGTAGCTACTGCATTAACTCTTCTAAAGACCTTATCACTGTACTCAGTCTGTTTTGCAGCTAATTGCATGACAGATGACCTGTTAGCCTACGCTTCCCATGAAGGGTTAGACCAAGTCCATTTTTTGTAATCATAGGACTTGAGAACTGCACCTTACCCACGACACGGTGGTGTAATGAGAGATCTGGAACAGCTATCGAGGAGCCTTTGGCGGATAGTTTTAAGTGGTATATGGACGGGATAGCAAGTGATATGGGAAGGGGGATTATGGTCTAGTTTGTGAGCTAAGGAAGCAGAGCGGGAAGAATGTCAGTAAGTTATATTTATATTTCATTGTCGTACTGCGATGTTTTGAGTTGTTTAGGCAGAAATCTCTTGGATTTTTAGTGCGGGTCGGTGTAGCTGATGGGAACACGTAAAGACGTACCTTTGGCGCCATTGTAGGCTAGGAAAAATTCTTAATTTCACTTTAAGCTATCTTCCTTATCATTTCTTTAGTAGTTAAAGCAATCAAAGCATTGCACTTCTCCTCCGATGACGTATAAAGACGCTTCTTTTTTGCTACTGTTGTAGGGCTTGCGTTTGTAGTAAGCAGCCAACAACCCGCATTTATCAGTACACGTCAGGCAGATTGCGCTTCCGCGCGAGGACATTGTCCGGTAGCGGCACAATCTAGGCTGCATGCATTTACTCTGCGGCAAGTTTGGGAGGGTCAGATGCTAGGAGGGAAGTGATTGAAACACAACTTCACAACATAGGGGCGACCATGAGAATGTAAGTGTCGCAAACACCACTGGTCAGAGAATAATCCACAATAATATTTTGTTCTAGAAGGCAGTTGAAGATTTTAGTAGTAAGTAATGAAGCAAAAGAGCGGTGCTGATCCGTTGCTGTGCGTTGAATTTGGCAATTTAACCGTCAGCTTACATTTGCATGCGTATGGTTTGAAATGTAGTACCTCCAGAAGGTGACATTTGACATTTAATTTGGTATAGGTAAATATGTATGAGCTTTTTTGTAGGCTTCCCCATTCGTCTATAGTCAATTGCACATACACCATTATTGAACATCCTTCGCTTACGGCGTGTCAGTGAAACTGTAAGCATGGCGCGGAATCTCATGTATGCATATACAAAGTTGTGTGTGGTGGGAATTATCCGAGTGATGAAAAGAACTACAGTAGCACAGTTTCATTACTGAGTTTTATGGCACAAAAGGTCACAAATGGGTAACACAGAATTTTTTTCAACTGCCTGTGCCCTTGATTTCTCGAAAGGAATGGCACTTTCTCATACCTGAGCCTTATGAACGCAAAACGGAAAATTGCGTTCTCTGAAAAGGTAAAGGTAAACATGTGAGGCGTTCTCCGAAAAGGTAAAGGTAAACATGTGAGGCGTTCTCCGAAAAGGTAAAGGTAAACATGTGAGGCTTATATTAGTGTTGGTTTATAGTGGACAGCGCACAAGAGAGAGGTTCCGATCCGCAGCCGTGCATTGCCTTTGGCAATTGAACAGATCGCTTAAGTTTGTGTTTCGTTTGCAATGTAGATATAATATAACGTTAGGGTTAACTTTTGCTGTGGTACAGATTTTCATACTACACACTGAAAATTATGAGGAAGATGCCTCGAAAGTAGACGTCGTGCTATTGGTGGTGCATATTTAAGCGTGCGTTATGACGCCGTCGGTCAAAATGTGATCTTCAGCCTCCTAAAATCAGCTGATTTTTCATGAAACAAGAACAAAATCCGCCGCAACCTATTAATAAGGACTGTGCATAAGGATTGGCATTGCTTCGTTTTCCTCCTTGCTACTTACAGTGGATAGATTACGGTTTCAGAATCTTTTGAGAGTGATCCGCTCCTGCCCAAATAATAAAATGGAGTTCACAATGTCACTGGGTTGTGTGTCTACTTGCGTGCGGCCATCGTCATCTGCCCATATTATGAGTGATTTGCTTTATTAGACGATTGAGGTTAATTAATATCTTTGGTAGTTTAATGCTCCTGCTGATATATAAAATGACCCACTTAATGTGCATAAATACTGGATTGCCGCGGTTTTGGTTTTCGAAAATTCCATCGAAGTTAATCAACTTCAATTCTACAAACTAGAAGTTCGGCCACTTCTTTACATTTTATATGGCAAAGACTTCGTAGACTCCTAATTTGCGTCCGAGATCAGCAGTCGAAAGCAGCAGTAAGAAATATCCAAAAGCTAGCTTGGAGATTCCGACGACGGTTTTTTCAGATTTTTTTAAGCGAGTATACATCACTTGAGAGTGCAAGATGCTGAGAAATGCACAAACCCAATTAGATTCGCGCAAGCGTGCTAGGCACGTAAAAGCGCTATTGAGAGTTTAGCAACACCTTCAGAGATATCTGTGCAATCAATTGGATTTCGCGCGCACGCGTCGGTTTGAAACGCTGCATTGTTTCGGCCAATAGAAGGTAGCGACAGAGCAAACATGCATCAGGCCATCACAGTCAAGTTTGCTGCAACGTCGCCTTACGTATTATGCTTTGTACAGAAGAGTAAGGCATCAGTCTGTTTAAGCGACTGGTACCCTCCTATTCCGGCCAAGATTAACGAAGTCACCAACTTCGGCTGGATATACCAGTGGATCCAACCGTCGC